>JAHBCN010003852.1:70239-148446 GCA_019359885.1 Listronotus oregonensis
TAGTTATTGTAGCTTAGTTTCTTTATTAGATTTAAAAGTGTTCTCATGTTATAATAAAAAAATAAAAACGCAAGAAGGAACATAAAATATAATTTTGGTGGTAATTCACTAAATGACTACAGTAAGCCAGGTGTTATTTTATTTAAATTTAAATTTAAAATTTATCTTTATTAGTGCCACGCACCAAATCTTTTCTATTTTAACTTGGACAAGGATACATGGGAAAAATATTGAAATCACTGCTGTTAAGTACATCACTGTAATGCTTCCTTTACATATTAAAACCAGTGATTCGGACAGCAAATTTAGGTGAGTGTTAGTTATTTATACATTTTTTTTTTATTTAGGAAATAAAGATATTAAAAAAGTTTCTTCGAATAGTATGGAGGTAGTGGAACATAATGTAGATGTGTACTTACTTAAAAAATTCCAATCTATCACCCTTAAAATTTCTTGCCCATACTTCTTTTACCCCACCAACTCTTATGGTACCTAAGATTACAGTTACTATTAATGCACCAAACATTATTACTGTTTGAACGGTATCGGTCCACACCACGGCTTTTAAACCGCCCTAAAACATAAAAATGCGACTAGTTGCATACGTAAAGAACCCTTTAATTTTATATCATGTATACTAAATCCCACCAAAAATACTTATGTAATACGGGCTTAGTCCTACCATCTCGGTCCCGTAAAGTACTGAGATCTAAAATTAGACCAAGTTCTGTCCAAAATTTTGTTCTACTCTTTTTTGACTTAGTAAGTTTTTTAGGGATTTGTCTGTATGAACGTCTTTTTTTATTAGCACAGACAGCTTTTTTTTATTAATACAGAGAGTCAGTAAAAAACTTGCCAAGACAAAAAAGAGTGGAATAAAATTGTGGACAGAACTTACCATATAACCGAGCATATAACATTTCATGATGAACATGCACATTTTATTTAATGGGATTTCCTCTTTAACAGCAAGGCATTGGCAAAAAGGTATGAAAACATGTGAAAATAGGCAGTTGGCCCTTATTGGACCACCAGTTGCAGATAATGTGCTGGTATCCATCACTGGTAAGTTAATGCCGGAAAATGCATTTGGCATGATTATTTACTGACAAAGGGAACTAAAATGAGCCAAGATATATATATATATATATATATATATTTTATATATAAAATATATATATATATATATATATATATATATATATATATATATATATATATATATATATATATATATTTTATATATATATATATATATATATATATATATATATATATATATATATATATATATATATATATATATATATATATATATATATATATATATATATATATATATATATTTTTTATATATATAGTATTTTTTAAAGTTAAAAAAGCATCAAATCTGCTTAATTTAAAGGTTTTTTTTAACACTTTCGAGTATAATACTAAAAATTAAAAATATTATTACACACTCATATTCTACATAATTTGTAAACCTTTTGGCTGTTTATATTCTTATATTTAAAATTACTAGTTTTGAAGTTATATGAGTTAAAAACCGGATTTTTTTTGACTTAATGTAACTAAGTAAAAAGCAGTTTAAAAAAGGGCAAAATAAACTTTAAAATTCTACCTCAACTTCTTAAAAGCATTCTATGTTACAAACTATAAGTGGTACCAAATTGGTACCATACGGTTTACCTGCTATTTGTCCATTAAATAGCTTTTAAAAAGTTAGGGCAGAAATGTTAAATTAATTTTGCTATATCTTAAATCTATTTTGCTCAGTAAATAGTTAAAGTTTAAAAATGCCAATGGTAAATTGTTTATAACTAAAATTTCGCTAAACAAATTTTGTATTTAACTTTTTTTTTATTTCTTATAGTTTCCCCAGTGTTATACCGGTTCATTTTATATGGGTCACCCTGTACAAAGTACAATACCTAATTTGCCAGAAAAAAAAACAAAAAAACATATGCTATGATGAGGATATACTCAGCATGCAACATAAACCTATATGCAAAATGGAATGGAATGTTTTTTAAATATTCCTTTTATAACTTTTACTTTATATTTTTTTTATGCAATATAAAGTAAAATTCTAAAAGCTATTTTTGTTCCAGACAATATATGTATTAAAATGGCTGCAATTTGACAGAATCCTCCTATAATTATTTGCTTTATTCCTATTATTAACCTAAAATTTTAGCACAAAATATTTTTGTAAAACAATATTTGTTAAGAAATGGTGCTCGTTTTTAAATGAAAAACTCACCACGTAAAAATAGTCTTTTAGAAAAATACTTACAAGTTTTAAAATTTGATGTTCTTAAAATTAAACAACATAGGTATAAACTAACTAGCGAACTAAAAGAACGATCTAGGTCGCAATAGGTCTTCGAACTAAATTGGGTGCTCCTTATGGCGAACAATTATGCCCAAGTCTGTCACATCTGTCAAAAATCAAACTTAATTGTATAGTTAGAAAGAAAACATAAAACTGACTGAGTAAATAGGCCAAGTTTGTTTAAAAAGATGATTTCTAAATACACATTTTGACATACACCTTTTAGTTGCAGATTTACTGCGAGTGTAAATAGACTAGAAAAGTGCCTAACCACCCTGAAACAACTTTGGATTATAAATAAGGTTAAATACCTATTTTGTTACTATCAAGGTTTCTGCCGGAAACGTCAAAATCATTTTTACATCCCATGATACCCAAAATTACAAAAAAATATGGAACTAACACAGGAAATTAAACAGGAAAGTCCTAAAAAAACTGCAAGCTCAACAAGTATTTATAAAGATAGACCTATTGAATCTACTAAATATAATGAAACTATACAACAACAATCGCAAATAATGGTTTATTCATTGAGCGAAGAGAATGAAATTTTACTTATTATGTTAATGATAGCCTTAATGATTTCGGTAATATTTCCACTTTTAATGATTATTTCGCCCTTCCTCTTATTGGATTGTCCCTCATTAGCAATGTTAATAATTTTGATGTCTATATTGCCAGCAATTTTATTGTCGTCTACAGAATTTACAATACTATTAGGAGAACTTATAGATACTTTTTTAGAAAATAGATCATAATTACTTACCAGTGTTGTATAAAATATGCACACAATGCACACAACCGGTGTCACAAGATGAAGATTAATACCAGTGACTGTAAATAAAATTGTTAACTGAATACCTGAGTAACTTATTTCGAAATATATATATATATATATATATATATATATATATATATATATATATATATATATATATATATATATATATATATATATATATATATATATATATATATATATATATATATATATATAACAGGATGATTCATGAGGAAATGTCAATACTTCAGGTACGTAGTCAGGGGCCAAAAATAAACATAAAAGTTTATACACATATGGGTCCGCAAGGCCTTCGTTTCCGAAATACAGGGTGTTAAAGTTTTTAGTTAATTTTTCTATTTTTTAATAAAATCTATGATACTGTAAATATTAAAGTAAAAATTGGTATCTGGGAATTTTTTGGTATGACGGATTCGAATCTAATCTTATTACGGCTCTTACTTGTAGGGAGAGCCACCTACACATCTTTTTACTATTTTAAACAATCACAACTTTTTGGTACGGCCCTGTATTACATTTTTAAGTAAATTAAATAAAATTGCTTTATCATTTTTACGTCAAAAAGTATACCTGTTAAAAGTTGATATGAGCAACCGTTTTCGAGATATTTCAATTTTAAAATTTTAAAAAAACTACGACGCATGTGATTTCATTATAGCAAAATTTTAAAAAAATAAAACAAAATGTATAATTAAACAATTTTTTTTTTAATTTTCAGTAAAATTAATATTCTTTAATTATGTTTAGCAAAATATAAGCTAGATTTTATAATTAAAAAAAAAAAAAATTATCAAAAAAAAAAACTTTAACACCCTGTATTTCGGAAACGAAGGCCTTGCGGACTCATATTTGTATAGACTTTTATGTTTACTTTTGGACCCTGAATACGTACCTGAAGTATTGACATTTCCTCATGAATCACCCTGTATATACAGGGTGTCCCAGAATATGTGGGCAATTTCTCGGAATCTAATAGAAAACCTAAAAATATTATGACAAGTTCCCATAAACTTTTTTCCTATGACCCTCCCCTACGAAGATACAGGTGCATAACGGATGCCCCTGGAAATCGTTTTTGTTTAAATAACTTTTAAGATACTAGGTGTAATTTAATGTTTTTTTAATATGATGGTTACTAGATAAGTGTTCTTAAAATGAACCCAATAAATCATATTTGGCTTATTTAGTTTGCCAGGGACGGACTAGCTCTGACACAATAATAGCAATTTTTTTAACACCCTGTATGATAAAGGCTCAACAATATTATTTTTGGATAGCTTTAACCTTAAACTAAAAAAAAGGTATTCTTGATTGACATCGATAAAATCATCTGTTTACGAGAAATAAAATATCATAGTTGGTAATTTTTTTTACATTAAACAGGTTGGTTTCTAATTGTACGTCAATATTTAGGGAAACAATTCTTGGGTCCATTTTAAGAAAAAAACTTCAAATGAACGTATATCCTAAACGTCTTAACTTTCGAGATACAGGTGGTAAAATTTTCAAAAAGAAATGATTTATTATTAATATCTGTTATACCACTTAGGCCTGGTACTTTCATTAACGAATAAAATTATTTTCCGGATAATTTCCATAATCACAATTGTTGTGACAATTGTAACCATGGAAATTATTCGGACAATAAAGTTATCCGTTTATGAAAGTACCAGGCCTTAAGATATTTTAATTAAATTTTGCATACATGTACAATGTATCAAGAAACATTTTTTAGTATACCACATTTTTTTTTATTTTCAAAAATAGGCAGGTCAAATTCTGTACGAACACCACTGGTGAAAATAAAAAAAAATGTGGTTCACTAAAAACTGCTTCTTGATACATAGTACATGTATGCCAAATTTCATTAAAATATCTAAAGTGGTATTACAGATATTAATAATAAATGATTTATTTTTGAAAATTTTATAACCCTGTATCTCAAAAGTTGAGACGTTTAGGACATACGTTTACATGAAGTTTTCTTTTTAAAATGGACCCAAGAATTGTTTCCCTAAATATTGACGTACAATTAGACAACACCCTGTCTAATGTAAAAAAAATTACCAACTATGATATTTTATTTCTCTCTCAGTTGATTTTATCGATGTCAATCAGAATACCTTTTTTAGTTTAAGGTGGCTTTTTTTTTTTTTTTTTTTTTTATATATTTTATATATATATATATATATATATATATATATATATATATATATATATATATATATATATATATATATATATATATATATATATATATATATATATATATATATATATATATATATATATATATATATATATATATATATATATATATATTATATATATATATATATATATATATATATATATATATATATATATATATATATATATATATATATATATATATATATATATATATATATATATATATATATATCTTTTTTTCAAACTTTTGTTAAACCATTTATTCTAATTAAGTTTGATTGCTTCTTGGGTATGTTTGAATTATACAGAAAACCTCATACCCAAAAAACAATCAAACTTAGTTATATATAAGTAGTAAAGTAACAGAGGGACTGCGACTGAGGATGGTCTCAGAGAGACCATTCTTCGGCATTTCAGGAATTTTTTCAGGCCTTCAGGCAGGAGCTGAAGAAGTGACATAATAGCCGAAGAAGTCCAGAGGCTGTTAAAAAGGTATTGAAGCGTGATGGCGCGGTGGCGACGGCTGTCTTTGTCACCTATGTTTTTTAACCTGTGCTGAAGAAGTGATCGACAATGACGTAATTGCCTAAGGCTGTTGAAAAGGTGTTGAAGCGTGACGGTGACATTACATTAGACAACACCCTGTCTAATGTAAAAAAAATTACCAACTATGATATTTTATTTCTCTCTCAGTTGATTTTATCGATGTCAATCAAGAATACCTTTTTTTTAGTTTAAGGTGAAAGCTTTTCAAAAATAATATTATTGAGCCTTCATCATACAGGATGTTAAAAAAAATGCTATTATTGTGTCAGAGCTAGTCCGTCCCTGGCAAACTAAATAAGCCAAATATGATTTATTGGGTATATTTTAAGAAGTCTTTTCTAGTAACCATCATACCAAAAAAATATTAAATTACGCCTAGCATTTTAAAAGTTATTTAAACAAAAACGATTTCCAGGGGCATCCGTTATGCATCTGTATCTCCCTAGGGGAGGGTCATAGGCAAAAAGTTTATGGGAACTTGTCATAATATTTTTAGGTTTTCTATTAAATTACGAGAGATTGCCCACATATTCTGGGACACCCTGTATATACATATATATATATATATATATATATATATATATATATATATATATATATATATATATATATATATATATATATATATATATATATATATATATATATATATATATATATATATATATATATATAAATTGTTAAACCATTTATTCTAACTAAGTTTGATTGCTTCTTGGGTATGTTTGAATTATACAGAAAACCCAAGGAAGTTTAAAGGTGTATGGAAGCCCAATACTGTAGAACAAAATTTTCCAGGCGTGCAGGACAGCGGGAATCGGGGGATTGGCCCCGCGGAGTTTGCGCAATGAATAGTAGGTCAGGGTCGGACTTCCATAATTCTTTGTTACTATCTATAAAGTTGACATCATCAAATGTCAAATTCAAACATTCACTGTTTTTTTTATTTTTTGCACAAAATTGTTGGTTATTAAATGATACCACTATAGAATATTTAAAATTATTGTGTAATATTGGATTTTATATCATCTGATATAATATGGAAAAAATAGATGGCGCCACTTTACAGCCTTCTATTTAAATGGTCAATATTTTTTGGAGTTTTATTTTTACCAAAAATCTTTGTAAATAAACAAAAACACGATTTTTTAAAATAAATTTCAAACATTGTATGATAGTTTTATGTACTTATCACCAATTTTGTGATAAAAGAAGGGCAATATAGTGTAAATGAGTTTAATCTAATCCTAAGATTCTGGTTGTACATTAAAAAGTGAAAATTTTTATAACTGCTTTTTAGGCATATACTTTTCACTAATAACAAACATTCATGAGACAGAATAACAGTGGTTAAAAATTTTTAGTAACCTTTGGTACCTGAGTATCCATTGTAACAGTATTTGTTAAATATTATGTATCTACAGTATGTCGAGCTTAAAAAGTTGATAATGAACCAAAAATCTAATTTATTGTTAAACAAATATAGAAAAAGCAAAAAATGAACTTTAACATAAAATTGTACTTTTTTACATTCAAGTAGAGGGACCTGTATATATTAAAATTTGCCTGGTCTGCCCAGTAATTAATAATTTTGACCCTTTAAAAGAATGTACTAAACTATTAAATAAAATAAAAGTACCTAAATGTAAACCTTATTTCTTTTTAATAATCCACAGAAATACACAAACATTGTGGAAATCCTCTAAAAAATAGTTAAGATTGCCTTACTTTTCTCACTGCTATTTTCTATGAAATTTTCATTTTCTATTATTGATATATTATCATTTATTCGGTTACCTAACGTTACGCCTCATAAGAAGCACCTAATTTAAATATAAAAAATATTTACCTAAAGTAAAAAACGCCGGGTATGTTACCCTTGGATTTGCAAGACTAAACCATACAACATCTAGTCATTTTGTTACGATATTATAAGTAACAAACAATAAACACAAAATTATAGTCACAATTTAATAAACATTAATCACTAAAATAAGGTTTTTATCAATTCAAAAACGATATTCCGGCTCTCATAAAAGTATAATGTGTTGCCTAACTACACACTGATTTATCAGTGTGTAAGTAGACAACAGATTAAATTATTTCGTGGAATTTTGTTATTGCGCAGAATCGGCGGGGCCAACTCTGACAGATATTTTCATACTGGGCTGGACATTTTTTGATCGAATGGGCCATTGCATTGGGCTTACACCTTTAAACTTCCTTGAGAAAACCTCATACCCAAAAAACAATCAAACTTAGTTATATATAAGTAGTAAAGTAACAGAGGGACTGCGACTGAGGATGGTCTCAGAGAGACCATTCTTCGGCATTTCAGGAATTTTTTCAGGCCTTCAGGCAGGAGCTGAAGAAGTGACATAATAGCCGAAGAAGTCCAGAGGCTGTTAAAAAGGTATTGAAGCGTGATGGCGCGGTGACGACGGCTGTCTTTGTCACCTGTGTTTTTTAAACTGTGCTGAAGAAGTGATCGACAATGACGTAATTGCCTAAGGCTGTTGAAAAGGTGTTGAAGCGTGACGGTGGTGTTTTTTATCACCTGTATAGGTGTAGAAGAACTGGGTGAATCAAGATGGAAAAATGTGTGTACTGTGAATTTCACAGTCTAAACACTTACTACTAAGCATATCGGTTTCACCTTTACATTTAGGGCACTTATTCGTTGTTGATACAGGCATGGTTCTATTATAATTCAATAAGAGAAAACTACAATTTTAGTAAAATTTCCGTTCTTTTACGCTTAGTGGTGCTAGCTATACTGAACCGTACCTAACTAGCTACCTAATTTATTTAAAAAAAAATATCTTATGACAAATACTTATCTCTAGTTTATAAAACATATATTTAATATTTTTTTACAAAAACAGTATCCTACAAACAATTCATTAATATATGTCAAAATCGTCTTCTAGTCTTCTTTTGGCCTTTTGATTTATTCAAAATATTATTATTATAAAAATGACGTCAGAAAAAAAAACAATTATTTAAAATTATACACTGGATACTGTTTGCTTTATCTACACGAGTTTAACCTTTCTTATCTTCAATTCGACCTTTCTTCTACAACAAAATACATACATATATTATTTATAATAAGCTTTCGGGGTGGACACAATACCATACTCAAATATATCGTACACAATTTTTTTCAACTTGATCCACCTGGTTCTTTTACACCTAAGGCCTTTTTTGTCAATATACATCACATCACTTCTTCGGCTTCAAGAGCCTCTGGTAAACATACGTCATTGTCGAACACTTTTTCAGCATAGGTAATTCTTTGGGCTACACCTGCACAGGTAATAAAAAAAACACAGGTGACCGCGCTGTCACGCTTCAATACATTTTTAAAAGCCTCTGTACTTCTTCGGCTAGTACGACACTTCTTCAGCTCAAGAAGTGCCCGAAGGCCTCAAAAAATTCCTGAAATGCCGAAGAATGGTCTCTCTGCATGGTAGATACCATCCTCACCGGAAGTGAAAAAATTGATTTTATTTGGTCATTTAAAGCGCGTCCTTATGACAGGTACATATAATATACAGGGTGCCACAGATTCGAGTGCATGCATGGGGATCTCGGAAACCGTAAGAGATACGAAGTCGGTTAAATTATGGCAAAGTTGCGCATTTAGGTGCCTAACAATATGCGGTTTAGAAAGTTGTAAAATTCCGAGTACTTCCGGAGATATCCGGAAAAAACTGAAATTTGGCGATTTCGTTTTTATTTTTTTCTGACGTTATTTAAAGAGATAGAGAAAAACAAAAGACACTTTCTTATGGCCACTTTTTAAGCTCTACAAAACAGCGTTGAGAGATTTTCCATACGACGTTTCGTTTTCGTTAAACCATCATCAACTTTATTTTTTTAAATACGACACTCAATTGTTTATTGCATTTTTTAAAGCAGTTATAATCCCAATTACAATGATGTATAACACTTAATATTTTTCTGTTAAATAAACATATTTTCCATAAGAGACAATGAGTTAGACAAGGAACGCACATCATTTCTTATAGGGGCGTTCCATATTTGTTCATAAATATTAAGTGTTATACATTTTTGTAATTGGGATAATAAGGGCTTCAAAAAAATTAAATAAAAAACCCAGGTCCGTATTTAAAAAAATGAAGTTGATGATGGTTTAACGAAAACGAAAACTTCGTACGGAAAATCTTTCAACGTTGTTTTGTAGAGCTTAAAAAGTGGCCACGAGAAAGTGTCTTTTGTTTTTTCATATCTCTTTAAATAACGTCAGAAAAAAATAAAAACGAAACCGGCAAATTTCGGCTTTTTCCAGATATCTCCGGAAGTACTCGGAATTTTACAACTTTCTAAACGGCATATTGTTAGGCACCTAAATGCGCAACTTGCCATAATTTAACCGACTTCGTATCTCTTACGGTTTCCGAGATCCCCATGCATGCACTCGAATCTGTGGCACCCTGTATATTAAGAAAGTTTTGTTGTTTAAGACAAAATATTACCTTGCCCTATAGTCCTTGTTGTAGTTAAAAAAAACTTTTGCTGTGTTTTTCGAGCAAAAATTAGCAATAAAAGAAGTAATAATAGTTATTTTATTATTAACAGTTTAATTCAAATTATTATGCGTACATAATAAAATAATTTTACAAATATTTAAATTAAAATATATAAAAGTGGTAAGGCGAGCATCTCAAATATAACAAACTAAAATATAAATCCGCCACCAAACTAAAGAACATTTTTAAAATATATAATATTATCTATAAGGAAAGAGGCTAACAAACGTCGTTGGTATGGAGTATGCCGCAGTGATACGCGAGTAATATCCCTTAACACAGAATAACCATATAAATCATAACTAAACTGCTGACTATGTATATTTTATATTATAAAAGCAAAAGTGTATTTAATTCGGAAACATTAATTTCGTGTCAAAGCTATATGCTGTTCGTTATTAATTGTTCACTTTAGTTTTAGAATATATATTATAAGTTATTAAAAGTTTTTTTAAAACATACTTCGTCGAACTCCTCATTTAACTGACGCTGTGAACAGGATAGTGCGATTTCGTCCTTTATCGGTGTTCATGGTACGAAAGTGATTTTTTAATCTTAGTGCATTATCCGAACTTAAAGACCTTTCGGACTTATCTTGCAAAAGTGAGTGCTGCGCTCCCGTGCCGTAAGTTCCCAAGGGATTACTTGAAGCACAAGTGAGAATCGAGCCACGCCAAACAAGTTCCTGAAGGACTACGAGGAAGAAAATTGGAAACAAGTCAGCTACCGAGTTGTCAGCGACGCCGTAGATCCAGTTCCAGACCCCCGACGAAGATCAACACCCAGACATCAGCCAATTCAACCAAGCCTTTATATGAAGCTCTTTGGTTGTGCACCTCTGCGATACAAGCTTTATGGATTAATCCTTGATTGTATTGTAAGTGATTGTTGAATTGCCATTTATGTCTGATCGTTAAAAAAGTATTTTGCTAAAAAATAGGGCCGCTTTAGGTTTAGGAATTATACCAAATATTAAAACAGAAAATTCTGTTTTGTGATTCATATAGTTTAGATAGAACCTTAACTCCAAGCGCCCAAAAAGAGCTAGTAAATCTGTTAGAAAATTAGAGTTTAGATAACGATAAAAAAAATGGAAAACCTAAGGTTTTATTCTTCTCTTTTACCAACTTTTTCTGGTAATCAGGAACACTTAGAAAGTTTTATTTTATCTATAGACGAATTTTATGCATTATACTATGGCAACGGCGAAGATCAGAAAAGAATGGTCTTAGCAGCCATAAAGTCAAAATTAGTTGATAATGTTCGACATTTTCTACTTACAGATTTAGACACCTGGTCTTCTATCAAAACCGCTTTAAGAAGTGAATTTTTCGATCCCATTACCTATCAAATTTTAATGCAACAATTGCAGTATATAAAAACCAATAAAAACGAAAATATTTTAAAAATTGGTAAACAGACTTAAGACATTTGTTTAAAGAATCATTTCAAAAATCCAAGCCGAAGTGACTGAAGAAAATTCTAAACAAATTTTAATAAGGCAAATAAAAATACTTCCGTTCTTATTCTAACGGCAAACTTGCCGCAAACTTTAAAAACCATGTTGGTGATCCAGCATCCAAAGACTCTTGGCGAAGCTTTATATTGTGTAGTAAATGATAATATAATAGAATCGCAAGTAAATTTCGCTAATAATTATTTAACTTTGCAACACAATAACACTAGACAAAATAATAATAATCATTTTAATAGAGTTAATAAACCAGTCATCCAATTAACATTCAACTCCGACCAGTCCAAAGACATTACCCCACAAATGCCCAGGTTTTTGGTAAACAAACAAAACCTGCACCTGCACAGTACCGACACAGCTTAGCTAAGCTGTGGTACCGACCCTCTTACCCACTAAGCAAAAAATCATCCTAATTACGTTACATTTATGTTTTCTTGTTCCTTTGTTACGTTTATCATCTTGAAACAATAACAGCGCCTTGAACCTAATAGTTTCGTTATATTTCCTTCAACTTAACAAAATCGTTGTTACGTTAAAAATACAACGTTTTTGTTTGAAACTTACACGGCCCCGTTACGTATTTTGCATGGGTTGGGCCTAACACATATTCTGAAACATCCACGTTATATAACTTACGTTGTAAAGAGGTTTTTCTAACGATTTAAATAGGTGGTTCTGTTATGTTGATTATACAGGGTGTCCCAGAATATGTGGGCAATCTCTCAGAATCTAATAGAAAATCTAAAAATATTATGACAAGTTCCCATAAACTTAACTTACCTTAAACTAAAAAAAATGTATTCTTGATTAACATCAATAAAATCAACTGTTTACGAGAAATAAAAAATTATGGTTGGTCATTTTTTTACATTATACAGGGTGTTTTTTAATTGTCCGTCAATAATTAAAGAGGCACTTTTTGGGTCCATTTTAAGAAGAAAACTTCATATGAACGTATGTCCTAAACCTCTTAACTTTTGAGATACAGGGGGGTAAATTTTTTAACAATAAATAATTTATTATTAATATCTGTAATACCACTTTAAATATTTTAATGAAATTTGGCTTACATGTACTATGTATCAAGAAGCATTTTTTAGTGTATCAAATTTTTTTTATTTGCCAAAATAGGCCGGTCAAATTCTGTACGAACGCCACTGGTGGAAATAAAAAAAATGTGGTACACTTAAAAATGCTTCTTGATACATAGTACATTTATGCCAAATTTCATTAAAATTTCTTAAAATGTACCTAAAAACTGCTTCTCTAAATACTGACGTACAATTAGAAAACACCTTGTATAATGTAAACAAATTTAAACTACCATGATATTTTATTTCTCGTAAACAGTTGATTTTATCGATGTCAATCAAAAATACCTTTTTTTAGATTAAGGTTAAAGCTACCCAAAAATAATATTGTTGAGCCTTTATTATACAGGGTGTTAAAAAATTGCTATTATTGTGTCAGAGCTAGTCCGTCCCTGGCAAACTAAATAAGCCAAATTTGATTTACTGGGTTCATTTTAAGAAGACTTATCTAGTAACCATCATATTAAAAAAATAATAATTTACGCCTAGTATTTTAAAAGTTATTTAAACAAAAACGATTTCCAGGGGCGTCCGTTATGTACCCTGTATCTCCGTGCCTAGGAAAAAAGTTAATGGGAACTTGTCATAATATTTTTAGGTTTTCTATTAGATTCCGAAAGATTGCCCACATATTCTGGGACACCCTGTATAACATTAAAAGATCTTTTGGATCCCTTATGTGTAGTGTATAGTAATAATACAGAATGTTTAATTAATTATGGTCGTAAATCGTATTTTGTTAACCATTTAATGTACAGCAACATATGGATGGTACAGCTTTAAAATAAAAATAGTATAATGAAGATGACTTTGAAAGTCACTAAACGTATCAAGTTGGCGACTTTATCACTAGGAGGCGCAGGATACTAACTATATTAAAAAGGGCAAACTTTTTTGATATTAAAGTAATTGATCACGGATTGGATTAAAATTACTAAACGATTTTTCACGCCTTTCCTCATATACTATTTTCTGTTAATCATCTAGATTGGGCAAAAATTTACTTATATGCAAAAAAGCACTAACAAAGTGAAACATATTTTTTAAAATGTAGGCTGGTGAAGTAAAAAAGATTTGATTAAATATCCTTCATGTTTGAGTTTCCTAAAACTAAAACTGTACCCTATCGATTATTAAAACCTCAAAAAATTAATTAATTAACAATATTAAAAAATTGTTTACCCTAAAGTTTTAGCATTTTCGTGTATAAAAGTAAATGTTGCGTCCACTCTGCTATTAAAGATGCCACTGAAAAAATATGGATGTAAAAAAATGTTGTGATAAATCGCCTGTTATTTTTGATAATCATTTTTTCGTCCACCCTGAAATAGTACAATAGATAAAACCAGTGAAAAGTAACTATCCCTAATAAAAAAAAACTAATATAAACTATAGGGAAAAATTTATTCATAAAAATATCTGATGTCTACAACTCTTCTTTCATATTTCCAAAATTTTTGTACAGACTATTTAATATGGAAAGCTTATTTTCTAAATCCACACAAAGTGTAACAGTTGATATATATATATATATATATATATATCATATATATATATATATATATATATATATATATTATACTATATATATATATATAGTTTAACATATATGTGATATTAAATACAAGTAATAAGTTTATTCTTAATTTAAATAAAAATTTACACATTTCGTGATGGTAAATAGAATAATATTAAAAGTAAAGTCTTAAGTTAGGTATAAAAATTGCCTACATAATTTAAAAAATGCTTATTAAAAAACAACTGTATGTACTAATATCCATGTTCTGTTCTATTTTTTCCTCCTAGTTGCACCTGGAAAAAAAACTTTGTAAAATATTTGCCCCAAAACTTTTGGTTACTGACATAATTGCTTCATTAATTAAAAGATAATTTTATATCACAAGTTTGGTAAAAAAACTGTATTTGCAGATAGTATCATAGATGCTTTATTTCACTATTATAAAGGATAAAAACCTTGTGTTGGCTTTAAAGCCTACAATTTTTAAATATATAATCAAATTTTCTCTTATATTAGCTACTCGATTAGCCATCACTAAATGGTAAATACTGATAGACCACCCAATTTTAAAAAAACATTTAGACACTTTGTACTATATAATTATTTTGCTTCTATTTGATAAACAATCCAATTAAAAATTCAATTTATCCCTTAAAAAAACTTTTACTTACAGTTATACTTGTTACGTTACTTGCTTCTTCTTCTTCCCTGGGAGCCGTCTTGATTAACTTGAGCATGTTACACCTATGCCTCTCTTTTTAACTGCCAATCCACTTTTTGAATAGTTGTCATATAAAAACATAATGTGCTGCATCTACAATTTATTTAAAAATGGTTTCGGTGAACTTTAGCTCCATTTTTAAATAGCAATATTTTGAAATAATTTTTTTTTTGAGTTATTTGTTACACCATTATAAAACACATAGGGCCTGAAAAAATTAATTTTTCACTCATATTAACACAAAATAAAATAATTTCTTTATTTTCCATATAAAATATACTAAACTAATATGGCTGACCAACACGAAAAAAGTGAGAAAGAATACCTACAAAAAGAGATGATACGATGTCATTTTGTTTAGGATTTCCTCCTTAAAAAAGTAATGTTGCCAGATGTTTTCTAATAATTTGTTATTATTGAAGGTTGTTTTTTCCCATTTACCAGAAATGAAGTTTTTTTTATAGAAACAACAAATCAGAACTAACCAACAACAAATTTCAAACTATTACCTAGTTTTGGTTAGTTTTTGGTTAGTTGTCGTTAGGTTTTCCTCATTAAATTGTAAAATTTCTTTATCATAAATGCGCCGTCGAACAATTTTTTTTTGATCCGACAACGTCGCAAATTCTGGCCTTTTACTTAACCTAAAAACATAGTATTTTTTCGACTTTTAATTTCATTTTTCTCTGCAAAAATGCATTTTTTCGGATTTTTTCTTTTGGAAATCTACTAAACAAAATGTGTTCTTTTTATCTGTAATATTTATTTTTTTCAAATCGAATGGAGCTAAACTACACCGGACCCTTTAAAAATTAATTTTCTAATAATTTTATTATTATTATTATAAGTATTATTTATCTGTCAAATGTCTAATATCAGGGGCTCTAAAAAGTACAAAAAAAAATACTTCACAGTGAATCCTTTAAGTTACAACTTTGATCAAATTTATTGAACCGAAGTATTTCATTTATTTAAAATACTCAATTTTTGCAGTATAAGTCCCCTAAAAAGTTTTTTTTTACCGATCAGAAAATACCCATTTTCTGGAAAATATTCTGGCCAGAAAGTAACTTTTTTTCGGGCTACTTTGCCGATCCATGAAATGAAAAATAAGCTGCTATTTGGAGCATAGCCGTTTTTATGCATGGTTGTTACTGAAACGAACTTCAGTGTTTTTTTTTATCTTTGGACAGGCTACGAAGGCTTAGCCTAACTACTACCGTACTGTGGGTGTCTTAAATTTTTCTTATTGTTATAATAAGTATCAAATCCATGTCAAGCGGATAAATAGACCTGTTGTCGATCATTAAAATATTATTATTGTTTTTTTTATAGCTTCGGTTGAAAAAAAACATTGTACATTACATGATCGAAAAACAAGTGTTTTGCAGGTCTGGCCAAGCTTCAAGGAGTCGCCTACACTACTTTCCAGTCTTATAAATGACTAATATGTAAGGTATAAAGCAACCAAATTTTAATCTATACTTTCTTTAATTTATATGTGTCTAGGGAATGGGAGGTACCTCACCAAACTAAATCCGGACTTATTACCCCAATATTTATCTTAAGGAAACGGCTAACGCTGGATTTTCTAAACTTATGGCTTAAAAACCTTAACTTTAAAATCTGGATTTTTGGTCAGTTTATCTATATACCTACAGACCTACATACATACATAAAAACTAAAGTGTAATAGAAAATACTGTAATATACTTACTTTCCGATCAATATTTCCCTTTAATATCACGAAAAAAACCAAAAAACACAATTGACCAATCCAAACCACGTGACTTTTCAAATCCAATATGGCGACTGGTTGGCACACATGTCTGTTTGTTTGCATTGTGTTTAAGGAACAGTTTTGAGTTTTTCGATCAAGTGTGGATTTTTCGTGTTTCTCAACAGCTTTTTAAAGCCCAGTGTGCTTTACTTGTCTTGTGTGATCAACATTTTGTACTTTTTTAACTATGAAGGGTGAATATTTAACAAACTTACTGTTACAACATCCTGATATTGGCCAAAGGTATGTACCTATATACTATGTAATGAATAGTTTTAAGTTTGGGGTAGTTATTTTCGAGATCTGATTATTTCATTTGATGTATTTTGTTGTTAATTTATTTCGTTACACCTTTCATACAAGCATTTCCTTCTGACACATGATTCCATAAATAATTTCATAGATATTAATAGCTATTTTTCATTCACTTGTATACGTTTACATTGGGGTGTAAAAAGTGTACATCATTTTAGCTGCACTACAGAAGTGCAGCATGAAAGAAAAGGTTTTTGTGTTTTGTTCTGTTTTTGTCGGTTTTTGACCTTTGCACAAACTATGCCAACTAAATAGTCAGTGGAGAAAGTTTGCAGTGCGGGTGAATGAAAAATAGCTATAATACAGTACTAGGTTCCACTAATGTCAGCTTGTATAGGTCCTGATTAATCATAGCTTTACTTTTAAACCTTCTGGTTATCTGTTTAATCATAAGTTTAACTGTTAGGTTTCTCAAAGTACAAATTTTAAGTTTTAATAAGGTTATAACAGAGGACGGTATGGCTAACTGCTGTACGGGCACTGGTTAAAGTAATGATTAGAGTAAAAGAGACAGTTTCATGTATTAATTGAAATAAAAATTGGTTTTGGCGAAATATTAAGTTTTGGGGCCAAAAAAAAACAATGATAAATATCACTTGTAATTTTTGTCAATTTTGACATGACAATCATCCGGTCAAACAAATGAAAAAGGTTTCATTCCTATATTAACTGCTAGTTATGGGCACTCATTTTTATTTAAGCATGTATAAAAAATGTTTAAATATGTGTGAATTTATAGAAATAATGATACTTTTTGCTCTTGTAAAAATTTTCATTTTTTTATAGTGTACTTTGTTACAGTGTGAAGTTTTGGAAATACATTTTCTTGCCCTTTCTGATAAAATAACTATTTTTTTTTGTAGACCCATTCACCTTAAAGATGGCAGATTTGGACTATACCATGAATGGTATTCCACCTGTCACATACCCAGATATATTTTCATATTTGGTACTGTCACACAGTTTTTACACTCTAGAACAAATGAAGGCATATAAGAGTCTTGACGCACACAAATATTTCTCAGCTGGGTTTGTGTTGAAAGCTGGAACAAAATATGTTAATGAGAATTACATCTTGGTAGGCAAGGTAAATTTCGTGTAATATTTTCCAATTTCTTAGAGATAAGGGTGTTGTTTTAAATATTCGATTTTTCAATATAACAGTTAAGATGACTCTGCTACTATATTACTTGAACTTTTATAGCAAGCATTCAAAAACATTTTACATCAAGTCAACAAAGATAAAATGTAGGGCTTAGCTTACTTGTGACGAATCCTGACAACACTTAATGTTTTAGGTTAGTTTGGGTGACAGCTCTGTCATTCATTGTTGATAAGTTGTCATGATTGGTAAAAAATAAGCTAAGCCCTACATTCACATTTCCAAAGTCAACTAGACGTTAAAAATGTTTTTGCGTGCTCATTATTTGCAAGTTATTGAAATACATTTTGTTCCTTTCAGGTAAAACATTCCCAGAAGGCAAATGCTAAGCCTCTTGATGCCTGGGTAATCATAAAAAAGGATGGATCAGTGTCCACTGGCCATTGCACTTGCGTGGCTGGCAATAGCGAAGTCTGCAGTCATATCGCTGCTCTACTTTTTGCTGCTGATTATGCAAATAGCAAGAAAGGTGCCATGTCTTGCACAGAGTTACCTGCCTTGTGGCCCATGCCTTCATTATCAACGGAAGTTCCAATTGTTCCAATAACAGAAATGGACTTTGGTACAGTTCCATCGTCTTCGTCACAAAAGTGCAGTGGTTGTTCCAGAAATGGATAAAGAAGGGTCATTAACCTTTAACAAGAATTAAAAAGTTAGATCGAACTGCTGGCCTGATGAGAATTGTTCAACCTTTTGCAGCTAAAGCAATTAGCAGCAGGAAACACTTCCATCAATATTCAACATTTTTAATGAAAAAAAATTTAACAAAATCCTACCAGGAATTGATGAAAATTATCCAAACAATGGAATTTGTTTTAAGTCAAGAAGAAGCAACAAAAATTGAAAACTTAACCAGAGCTCAACATGCCTCTAATAATTGGTATATTCACACACAGGTAGGTAATACAAACAATAAACTAATTAATACAGAAAAACAATGTGTTTAATTATTTCCTAAACTATATATTGATGCAAAAGTAAAATTTAACTTTGTTTTTATATTATAAAGATCCTATAAATTTTCAAAAATGTAATTACAAATTTTTAACAGGTTATTTATCAAAAATGTGAGAGATATATAAAATAAATTCTTATTACCTCATAATTCTTAATTCAGTCCTTGTATAATATTCTATTCACTATATAATATACAATACTCTCTTCAATTTCTTCTTGTGCAAAGCATTCAAAACAAAATGCTGTTTTCTAGTCTTGAGTTCGAATATGCTACAGGCGACCAGATATTTATGATTCATCCTTATGAAATAGTCAAATAAAATTAAATATAGATTTTGGCCAACATAATATAGTAGACATCTAATTGAACATGCTAAACTTAAAAACTAATTTTGTCTTTATTACAATATGAAAATATGTATAAAGCCAAGTAAAATTACCCTGGTACAATAGGAGGAATAATGTTGATTAAACCACTACAAACTGTAACAATCTTATCTAATAAACAAATTTGTTCATTTCCTACTTTCAGCATGCTTATTGGCAATGGCCCTTTAAAAATCCTGAATTTATTTTTTATTACCCCAATAATCCTTTCTACGTGAATCCTAACATGAGCAATATGTCTAGTGGCCTCAACTTCCAGGGGATGTAGCTGAGTTTTGCCTTTAGTAAATGCTGGAATCACTAATTTTGCCTGTAAAACACCCAATGAATCACCTATTAAAAAGCCCCTATCAGCCAAAACTACATCCCCCGGTTTGATGAGATTTAAAAAATCCCCCAACTCCACCATTTGCTTATCTGAGGTTCGACCTTCCCAACCCTTACTAATGTAACTTATAGTTCCTTGAGGGGTAATACCTATTAAGAATTTTATAGTGTGGTGATGCTTGTAATTTGACCAGCATTGCTGTTGAGTTAAATAGTTATCAGGCTTCTCAATAAAAACTTCAAAACAGTCAATAATGATTGTTGTTTTTTCTTGAAATGCTTCCTTAAAACAAGAAGGAATATTTGCTTTTGCATCATCACGCTCAGGCCAAATAATTAAGCTTTTGAACCGCCTATACAAGATTTCAATCATATTTTGAAAATATGTAGTGGCTGTGGTGGGAGATATTTTAAATCAGAAGGCCAAATCTTTAAAATGCAAATTTAATCGTAATTTTACTAGAGTAAGTAATAATTGATTGAGAGGAGTAAGAGCTGTAGTGGATGTGGATGTAACATATGATTCCACTTCAGGAAAAATAACTGTAATAACAAACTGGCAATCAAAGCCACTGTAATATTTCCACATTGACTCATTATTTATATCTTCCATCAGGCCCAGAGGAGAATTTTCAACCTTTTTTTCTAAGGTCTGTTTGTGTAGAACAACCTGGAATAACTTCAAATTCACTTTCTACTAAATTTTCTTCAGTTTTCCTTACAGTATCCCTTCTTTAGTCTTTCTAAAAATATAATTATATATATATATATATATATATATATATATATATATATATATATATATATATATATATATAAAATATATATATATATATATATATATATATATATATATATATATATATATATATATATATATATATATATATATATATATATACCGATTACCTAAAAACTCTGGAATATTGCAAATATCTTCAGAAACTTGTAATTTTTTGATGCTTTTTTGCATCATATTAAAAATTAAAAATTTTCTTAGGTTGAAAAATTTCTAAACTTTCCCGAAATTGTTTGCCTTTACTTCCCAATAAGTAATACCAAATACAAAAATGTGGTATAGGTTTCATCTGTCAGTTTTAACGAAAATATTCTGAAAATCCTAGATACTGTATATGCTACTGATGTATTATCACCCTAAATTGAATAAATAAGGTCAAAATTCCCTAATTTATTGAACTTTTTAAAATAGAACATGTTAGAAGGAGTCAGGAGTAAGCTATAAGGCCCTTAATTTACAATTAGGATTTCCACATAACATTGTGCATGACTTGATATATATTCAGTTAAATTATGTTTAATGAAATAAAGCAATACTAACCTCAAGTCTTTGGTCAAAACTAGTTTTGCTTCTTTTCTCTGCTCTGTTTTTTCTATCAACATCAGATTTCCGTTTTAAATGAGCTTGAGAAGTATGACCCATATGTTGGGATGGTAGGTACCCAATCTGGATGATTTTCATCTTTCAAGGCACTTGGTTTTCCAAAAGTAAAAAAGAAAAAAAATTAAAGATTTTGGTAATTGTTTCATCCCCAGATTTTAGATGATAAACCTATCCCAACCTGTTATGAAATGTTTACTACACACCCTCTGATTTTTCAAAATTGACTCTGTAAGATCTTCCCTCTTGTTTGCTGCAATCCACTTTTGCGACGTTTACTTGATAATGCATAGATTTCTGGATAATGAACGAAGTTTGCACAGTAGATTCGAAAAAAACTCACTTTGTCCCGATCAGCACGACTTCCACAATCGACCACAATACAGGTCAGCGGCATTTTGCTGTTTATCTTCTAAACATAAATGTATGAGCAATAAGTTTATATTTTGTTTCACGATAAAAACACTCACTGATTAACTATAAAGGATCATAAATACAATAAAAACTAAATATAAACATAAAGGTAACCCTAAATTGTGTGCCAACCAGTCGCCATATTGAAAAAGTTTGACAGATCGTTGGATAAGCTAATTGTTCTTATAATAAAGTAAGGTTAAGTACTAAAGCGAAGCTTCTTTCTCTAAACCTGGCGTCGTTGTCAAAAAATGTAACAATCTCTGTGCGGGGTACATTTAAGCAAACGAGGTCGATATGTTAACTTTGTTTACATTTCCACGAGGAAATGTAGTAGACGCAAAAACGTAACGATTCTGCATTAAATAATATCATTATTATAACGTTACACCAATAACATTTTATGTTTTAACAAATTATAATCGTATCTGATACGTATCCCACTAAGCAAAAAATCATCTTAATTACGTTACATTTATGTTTTCTTGTTCCTTTGTTACGTTAATCATCTTGAAACAATAACAGCGCCTTGAACCTAATAGTTTCGTTATATTTCCTTCAACTTAACAAAATCGTAGTTACGTTAAAAATACAACGTTTTGGTTTCGAAACTTACACGGCCTCGTTACGTATTTTGCATTGGTTGGGCCTAGCACATATTCTGAAACATCCACGTTATTTAACTTACGTTATAAAGAGGTTTTTCTAAGGATTTAAATAGGTGGTTCTGTTATGTTGATTATATAACATTAAAAGATCTTTTGGATCCCTAATGTGTGGTGTATGGTAAAAATACAGAATGTTTAATTAAGTATGGTCGTAAATTGTATTTTGTTAACCATTTAATGTCCAGCAACATAAGGATGGTAAAGCTTTAAAATAAAAATTAGTATAATGAAGATGGCTTCAAAAGTCACTAAACATATTAACTTGGCGACTTTATTACTTGGAGGCGCATGATACTAAGTATATTAAAAAGGGCAAACTTTTTTGATATTTAAGTAATTGATCCGGTTTTATTAAAATTACTAAACGATTTTTCACGCCTTTTCTCATATACTATTTTCTGTTAAACATCTAGAGTGGTCGAAAATTTACTTATACGCAAAAAAGCACAAACAAAGTGAAACATATTTTTTAAAATGTAGGCTGGTCAAGTAAAAAAGATTTGATTAAATATCCTTTGAGTTTGAGTTTTCTAAAACTAAAACTGTGAAGTACCCTATCGATTATTAAAACCTCAAGAAATCAATTAATTAACAATATTTGTTTACCCTAAAGTTTTTGCATTTTTTGTATAAATGTAAATATTGCGTCCACTCTGCTATTAAAGATGCCACAGAAAAAAAAAATGGATGTAAAAAAATGTTCTGATAAATCGCCTGTTATTTTTGATTATTATTTTTTTCATTCAGCCTGAAATAGTAAGGGTTTTCCTATAATTGCGCACCCTTAAAATCTTTATTTTTATAGATAGAAAAAAATAGTTGATATGAAAGTTGCAGGATTTTTCATGAAGATTTTCATGGTGTAAGATAGAAAAACAAATGATGATCGGAAAATTAACAAATCACTATCAACTTCGTTATTTTAAATGAAATTGACTTCTGTCAAATATTTATATTTTTATTTGGTTTCCAAGACGAACCATGGCTAACGCGACTTAACTTTGCCATCTTTGGGTTGTATCCATGGCTAACTATGGCTTATAAGAACAGATTTTAAATTCAAATAACTTGCAACTCGTTTATCCGAACATAGATAAGTTATATATAGGTATTTGAAAAGAGGAAAATTAGCAGAATTTGAATTTTCAATCATATACAGGGCGTTTAAAATAACGAAGTTGATAGTGATTTGTTAATTTTCCGATCATCATTTGTTTTTCTATCGTACACCATGAAAATCTTCATGAAAAATCTTGCAACTTTCATATCAATTTTTTTCTATCTATAAAATAAAGATTTTAAGGGGGCGCAATTATACGGAAAACCCTGTACAATAGTTTCCAAGATAAAACCAGTAACAAGTAACTATCCTAATTTAAAAAAACTAATATAAACTATAAGGAAACATTTATTCATAAAAATATCTCATGTCTACAACTCTCCTTTCATATTTCCAAATTTTTGTACAACTATTTAATATGGAAAGCTTATTTTCTAAATCCATATAAACTGTAACAGTTCATATAAAAAATGTTCATGTGATAATGTATATCTTTCTTAATTTATTTTATAAAAGTCTTAAATATTTTGTGATGTGTAAATATGAGTAATATTTAAAAAAAAAGTAAAAGGTCTAAAGTTAGGAATAAAAATTGCCTACATAATTTATAAATCCTTATTAAAAATCAACCGTATGTACATGTATTTTTAATATCCATGTTCTGTTCTATTTTTTCCTCCTAGTTGCCTGAAAAAAAACTTTGTAAAATATTTGCCCAAAACTTTTGGTTACTGACATAATTGCTTAATTAATTAAAAAGATAATTTTATATCACAAGTTTAGCAAAAACTGTATTTGCAGATAGTATCCTAGATATTTTATTTCCCAATTATATACGATAAAAACCTTGTGTTGGCTATAAAACCTACAATTTTTTTAATATATAGTCAAATTTTCTCTTATATTAGCTACTCGATAAGCCATTACTAAATGGTAGAGTAAACTACTGATAAACCACCCAATTTAAAAAAACATTTAGACATTTTGTACTACATAATTATTTTGCTTCTATTTGAGAAACAATCCAATTAAAAATTCAATTTATCCCTTAAGAAAATTTTTATTTACAGTTATACTAGTTACGTTCCTTGAGCATGTTAAACCTATGCCTTTCTTTTTAATTGCCAATCCACTTTTTGATTAGTTGTCATTTGAAAACATAATGTGGTGCATCTACAATTTATTTAAAAATTAATTTACTAATAATTTTAATATTATTATTATTACTATTATTTATGTGTCAAGTGTCTAACATCAGGGCCTCTAAAAAGTACAAAATAAAATACTTCACAGTGAATACTTTGAGTTACAACTTTAATCAAATTTATTCAACAGAAGTATTTCATTTATTGAAAATACCCAATTTTTGCTATATAAGTCCCCTAAAAAGTTTTTCTCTGACCGATCGGAAAATACTCATTTGTCACTAAACCCATTTGTAAGGTACTTTGCCATGAAATAAAAAATAAGCTGCTATTTGGAACATAGCCGTTTTTATGCATGGTTGTTACGGAAACGAACTGCAGTGGATTTTTTTTTATCTTCGTTCAGCCCACGAAGGCTTAGCCTAAGTACTACCATTCTGTGGGTGTCTAAAAAATTTTTTATTGTTATAATAAGTATCAAATCCATGTCTAGCGGATAAATAGACTTGTTGTCGATTATTAAAATATTATTATTGTTTTTTTTTAAATAGTTTCGGTTGAAAAAAACATTGTACATTACATGACCGAAAAACAAGTGTTTTGCAGGTCTCGCCAAGCTTCCAGAAGTCGCTTACGGCCAATTACGGCTCGCCCTACAAACCGCTTGACTCGACTTGCAACAACACTACTTTCCAGTCTTATAAAAATGACTAATATGTAAGGTATAAAGCAACCAAATTTATACTTTCTTTAATTTATATGTATCTAGGAAATGGGAGGTACCTCACCAAACTAAATCCGGACTTATTACCCCAATATTTATCTTAAGGAAACGGCTAATGCTGGATTTTCTAGACTTATGGCTTAAAAACCTTATCTTCAAAATCTGGATTTTTGGTCAGTTTATCTATATACCTACATACATACATAAAAACTGAAGTGTAATAGAAAAGAGTGTAATATACTTACTTTCCGATCCATATTTCCCTTTAATATCTCTAGGAAATAACTTGAAACTTTTGAACAACACAAAAAACAATGTTTCTTAAAATAAAGTAAGGTTAAGTACTAAAGCGAAGCTAATCTTTCTTTCTAAACCTGGCGTCGTTGTCAAAAAATGCAACTATCTCTGTGCGGGGTACATTTAAGCAAACGAGGTCGATATGTTAATTGTGTTTACATTTCCACGAGGAAATATAATAGACGCAGTAAACGTAACGATTCTGCATTAAATAATATCATTATTATAACGTTACACCAATAACATTTTATGTGTTAACAAATATAATCGTATCTGATACGTATATTAACAGATGTATCGAACTTGTATTTAAAAGACCATTCTATACATGGCAACATTTTAACGTTAATATAAAAATACATAAAAATTACGTCAGTAAGATGTTGTTCTATACCGTATTAAAAATATTCACAAGGGTATGTTACAGAAACGGAAATTATAAGTAACAATTCAAGAAAACGAAACAGACATGATAAAATAACGTTTAAAATTAAACGTTATCACAGTTACTTTTGAAAAACGTTACAAAACGTGCTCAAGATGTTCTTTGCTTAGTGGGATATTAACAGATGTATCGAACTTGTATTTAAAAGACCGTTCTATACATGGCAACATTTAACGTTAACATAAGTGTACATAAAAATTACGTCACTAAGATGTTTGTTCTATACCGTATTAAAAATATTTACAAGGGTATGTTGCAGAAACGAAAATTATCAGTAACAATTCAAGAAAACGAAACAGACATGATAAAATAACGTTTAAAACTAAACGTTATCACAGTTACTTTTAAATAACGTTACAAAACGTGCTCAAGATGTTCTTTGCTTAGTGGGTAACATCACGTCCCTGTTCCCATGTCAACCTCTACAGCCGGACCTTCCCAAATACAACAGCAGAGACAACCCGAAACAAACTATCCAAACTTTTTAAGCTACAGGATCCAAAAATTTCGTCTCCCAAGAATTGTCTCATGTAGAAATTAACCCCCATATTAACCCGTACCAACCCTTAGAATTTTCTCAAGAATACGATCCATTCTGTGGTTATCCCGAGGAACAACTTTATGCTCCAATAACAGATAAAAATCATTGCAATCAAAGCCTTTTTGACCAAACTCCAAATCTTAAACAAAATTCTGAGAATACCCAAGAAAATTTTGACACCACCACTAACCACAACTAACCTAAATAACGTTGCCCAAAAAATCGAGATCGATTTTAACCAAATGTTAAAACTACGTGTTTTAAATTTGTATAACGACTTTGACGCACTTATAGGTACTAAAGACTTAAAAAATCTAAATGCCTTAATTAACTATGAAAATAAGACACTAACCTTAAAAAATATTAAAATACCATTTTCCCTTGCCTATAATAAACCATTAACACAACCTGTCAAAAATTTCAATAATAAATTCCTTGTTATTTCCGTTAATTACGAAAAACGTACAGCCATTCTTCCTTTATTTTTAGTAGCAGAACACATAATTCCTGACTCACTTATCGAAGTAAAAAACGGCTTCTATAAAATACCCAATCCAGCACCCAATGTCAAAATTAACTTTTACCAAAGAGTAAAGATTATCCCTCAGTATCAATTTGAATTGTTCGACCCTTCTTCTAACATGCCATAAAAATTCAACCCCGAAAAACTTCTAAGACTCGACCACCCAACTCCACTAGAAAAATCCAAAATTTTACCCCTTTTGTCATGACTTCAAGAACATTATGTACCATGAAAATTGTGACCTTAACTCTACTAGTCAAACTAAACACGTTATTCAAACAAAAGATGATCGCCCAGTATATGTCAAGTATTTTAGGCATCCTCCTGCCATGAACCGAGAAATTCAATCCCAAATTCAAAAATTATTGAACAATAAAATAATTCGCCCTTATATCTCTCCCTATTCTGCACCCGTCTGGATAGTTCCAAATAAGCCTGACGCTTCTGGAAACCGGAAATTTAGATTCGACTACCGAAGTTTAAATAACGTGACGTGGAAGAAAAATGGCCTTTGCCCCGAATAGAAGAGATCCTAGATAACCATGGAAAGTGTACTTACTTCACCACTCTTGACCTAGCCCAAGGATTTCATCAAATCGAAATGGACGCAGGCTCCATCGAAAAAACAGCCTTCACAGTCCACAACGGCCATTACGAATATTTGTGCATGCCTTTTGGTCTCCGTAACGGTCCCGCGACATTGCATTGTTTGTAGTTTATTATAGGAACAAAAAAATACATGATGCGAGTACACAAAATATCGCATATTACGAAAAATAATGGAGGCATAAAAGACATGTACTCACATGTAGTACCACTGATGAGGCATAAAATTATAAATACATTTTTGAGCAGTAATTATTGCAAATAATGCAATTGTTGCTAGAAATATTAATGCTCAATGGTTTGTAGTTTATTGTTGTAAAAATATTTTTTTTTCTTGATTCAAGTGCGAGAAATATCGGATATTAGAAAAAATATAAAAATGCGATATGTGCTCAAAAACTACAAACGATGCTAATGAAAATAGCAAACTCATTTTTTTATAGTATAAATCATGAGGCAGAAAAAATTATAAATATATTTCTGAGTAGTAATTATTGCAAATAATGCAATTGCTTTTGTAAATAAGTTCTATAGTTTGTGGCGGATTCATGTTTTAATGTGTTTTCTTTGGGATAGGTACCCGCCTTACTACTTCTTGGAAAATGGGACCTCTTCGGTCCGAGTCCCGGGTTATAACGAACTGAGCCTGCTTAGCCCTATTGACCCCTATTAACTTGCCTATCGCCTGCAACGAAAAAGAAGAAAAACCCTTCAAAAAACCGAAAAATCACAAATATTATTCAAGTCGGCCACTGTTGTCAAGATAAAATTAAAATAAAAAATTAAACTAAATTTTACAAAATTTTGCTTAAAAATTCTAATAGCGTTTTAATTTTTATAACGTTTTGTCATAAATGACATTAGGTTATTTGACTGGTATATTTATATTATTTAAAAAGACAAAAAGGGTGGTGTGGTGTGTCAATTGATTTTAAGTTGACCTGAATTTACTTCAGCATTAAGCATAGGTAACCATGTATTATTTAAATTAACAGATATTATGCCATACATTTACTTTTATTTAATAAAACAAATGCACTCTCCATTATTGTACGTTTTTTGGAACAAATTTCTTTGCTAAACTGCTAGAAGCATTTCAGTTTATTATGTGTTTATTATCAAGTGCGTGTTGATAGATTTTTGATTTGTGGAATTCTATGTTTCTAATGTATGTTATATGTTCTTTTATGCGTTTGGCTAATGGTCTAGAAGTTTGGTTTTTCGTTTTTATTGTATGGTTTAGTTTTTGTTACTTAAGATCTAATATTGTTTTTTGTTTTAAATATAGTACGAATATTACATTTATTACCTATTCGTTGAATTTTAGTAAAAACAAATTTGTAACAGGTCTATTTTGATTTTGTCTTAAACTTGGTTGTTCAATTTTAGAAAAAAAAATGTGTATAAAATCAAGAGAATGATTATTTTAAACTAAAATATCTTTTAACGGTTATTTTTCGTTTTCTTTGTTTAGGTCAGAGCAAATTATTTTAATTCTATCAAAAATACTTTTTACAACTCCTTTTTTTACTATTACTGGATGATTAGAGCTAAAATTTAAGTATCTGTTTGTATGTGTAGGTTTTCTGTAAATTTTAGTTTCAAAATTATTTACATTTTTTTTATTAGCATGTCCAGGAAAGGAAGTTGTGAGTTTTGTTCTTTTTCTAAAGTAAAATGAATAGTGGGTTCCTGTGTATTAATGTATGTTAATAAAATTTTTAGACAATATTCGTCATGTTGATTATGTAGAAAATGTTATCTATGGTTTTTTACCAAACTAAAGGTTTATAATAATATTTTTTTACAAAATTGAATTCAAAATCTTTCATAAAAATATTGCTTAATAATGGTAATAAAGGTGAACCCATGGCCATGCCAGAAGTTTGTTTATAAAAGTCTGTGTTATATTGGAAATATATGTGTTTTTTACGCAAAAAGTTAATCATTCAAGAATAGAGTTTATGTTTAGTTTGGTTCTTTTGCCAAGTTGGACATCATTTTCTAATTTATTTCTAACACTATTTAATGTTTTATTGACAGGAACGTTTGTAAATGAACTTACAACATCAAAACTTATCAAGGTGTTATTTGGGTCCATGTCAATGTGTGTTAATTTTTCTAGAAAATGTTGGGCATTTTTAATGTATGAGTCAGTATTGTTTACTAGAGAATCTAAAATAGTAAGTAGAAATTTGACTAATGGATGTGTAAGTGAGTTTATGTATCTAAGTATGGGACGTAATGGTATATCAGGTTTGTATATTTTTGGTACTTCATAAAAGTGTGGAGTTTTACTGATATGGGGTGTAAGTGTAAATCATTTTTTATCTGTAAAGCTGTTTTTATGTTTTTTTTTTAAAATGTTATATATTTGTCTTTCAATAGTTTCAGTTAGATCATTGTTTATTTTTGTATAATTACCATCATTTAAAGGAGACATTATTTTATTATCATACATATCACAGTCTATTATTACTGTTGCATTACCTTTATCTACAGGAAGAATTTTTATAATATTGTCTCGTTTCAATGATTGTAATGCTTTTTGTTTAATGTTTGTTATATTCTGTTTAATTTTAAAAGGTTTTTCTAAAACAATTTTAGTTCTAATTCTAAATTCATCATGGTGTTCTACTGGTAAGTTTTAACATGTTGCTTCAATGCACGAATGTCAAGCTTGGGACCTGTTTTGGGTCTAATTGCTAAAATTTAAGCCTTTAGAAAGAACAAGGGTTTTAGCACCTGTTATTTTTTTTAGATAAATTAACCACAGTTTTATTAATCATCTCATTATTTCTTATGATAGATATTTCTAAAATTATTTTTTTTGCATTAAATTATTATATTTGTTTTTATGTGTGTCTTTTTGAATTTGAAAAGGGTTGAGCAGGCTCAGTTCGTTATACCTCGGGACCCGGCCCGAAAAGTTCCCATTTTCCAAAAAGTAGTAAGGCGAATATCCCAAAGAAAATACATTGAAACATGAATCCGCCACAAATCTATAGAATATATTTACAATTAAGGGATGGGCCTAAACCCAAAATTGCTTTAAAAAAACCTTTTAAAATTAAACAGAATTTAACAAATATTAAACAAAAAGCATTACAATCATTGAAAAGAGACAATATCATTAAAATTCTTCCTGCAGATAAAGGTAATGCAACAGTAATAATAGAGTGTGATATGTATGATAATAAAAGAATGCCTCTTTTAAATGATGGTAATTAAACAAAAATAAACAATAATCCAACTGAAACTATTGAAAGACAAATATATAACATAAAAACAGCTTTACAGATAGAGAAAGATTTACTTACACCCTATAACAGTAAAACTCCACACTTTTATGAAGTATCAAAAATACACAAATCTGATATACCATTACGTCCTATAGTAGGTAAGTAGCATAAACTCACCCACACCTCCATTAGCAAAATTTATACTTATTATTTTAGATCATTTAGTAAACAATACACACCCATTGACATAGACCCAAATAACACCTCGGTAAGTTTTGATGTTGTTAGTTTATTTACAAATTTTCCTGTCGATAAAACATTAAATATTGTAAGAAATAAATTAGAAAATGATGTCCAACTTGGCGAAAGAACCAAACTTAACATAAACTCTATTTTTGAAACTTTTTGCGTAAAACAACGTATTTCCAATATAACACTGACTTTTATAAACAAAGTTTCTGGCATGGCCATGGGTTCACCTTTATTATCATTTTTAAGTTATATTTCAATGAAAAATTTTGAATCCAATTTTGTACAAAATTATCATTATAAACCTTTAGTTTGGTGGATATTTATAGATAACACTTTTTTCAAAATAATTTTTTACAACACATTAATACACAAGAACCCACTATAAATTTCAATTAAAAAAAAAACAAAACTCACAACTTTCCTTTCTTGATATTCTAATAAAAAAAAGATGCAAATAATTTAAAAACTAAAACAGAAAACCTACACATACAAACAGACACTTAAATTTTAACTCTAATTATCCAATAATGGTAAAAAAAAAGGAGTTGTAAAAATTCTTTTTGATAGAATTAAAATAATTTGTTCCTATCAAAATTAAAAAAAAAAAGAAAAAGGACTTTTAAAAGATATTTTAGTTCAAAACAATTATCCTCTTGATTTTATAAACAAATGCTTTTTAAAATTTGAACCACTAAGTTTAAGACTAAATCAAAATAGACCTGTTACAAATCTATTTTTACCATATATTCCTGGCTTATCAAATAAAATTCAACGAATAGGTAATAAATTTAATATTTGTACTGTCTTTAAAACACAAAACACTATTAGATTTTAAGTAACAAAAATTAAACTATACAATATAACCGGAAACACAAAAAATGTTATTTATAAGATCCCTTGTGATTGTAATAAATTTTATATAGGTAAAACTTCCAGATCATTAGCCAAACGCATAAAAGAACATGGAACATAATTTAGAAACACAAAATTCCACAAATCAAAAATCTATCAACACGCACTTGATGATAACCACATAATAAACTGGAATGCTTCTAGCATTTTAGAAAAGGAAACTTGTTCCAAAAAACCTAAAATAAAGGAGAGTCCATTTATTTTATTAAATAAAGATACATGTGTGGCCTCAATATCTGTTAATTTAAATAATACACGGTTACCTATGCTTTACTTACACTTACACCACATTTTTTGTCTTTTTAAATAATATAAATATTCATTCATTCATTCAAGAACCTAATGTCATTTATGAAAAAACGTCATAAAAATTAAAACGCTATCAGAATTTCCTAAGTTTTTAAAGCAAAATTTCATAAAATTTAGTTTAATTTTTTATTTTAATTTTATCTTGACAAAGGTGACCGACTTGCCACCGAAACGTAGGTTAATATTTGTGATTTTTGGGTTTTTTGGGGCGTTCTCCTTCTTTTCTGTTGCAGGCGATCTGCAAATTAATAGGGGTCAATAGGACTGAACAGGCTCAGTTCGTTATACCCTGGGACCCGGACTGGAGAGGTTCCATTTTCTAAAAAGTTGTAAGGCGAGTATCCCAAAGAAAACACATTTAGACTATTTGACATTTTTTTACCCACGTAGTCCTAAAATAGACCTTTCATAAGAGCGCTTATATAAAAAAGTGTAAAATAGTCTATACCAGCGTTTCTCAAACTAAGTTCCGCGGAACCCTGGGGTTCCGCACGACTTTGGCAAGGGTTCCGCGAAAAAAATATTCTCTGAGTCCAGAATCCTGACTGGATTTTCGACTTACGTATTACCGAAAAATAAGTATCGCATGCAGTAAGCTGATCGCGGAGCCCAATATGAGACTGCAACTTTCATCAATAAGACCCAGTAGCAGCTCTTGGATTTTCAAAAATTTTTATCTAAAAAGTGAGACATGAGATCCACACTAAATATACCAGATGCTATTGGCCTTAAGGGGAACACTGGTAAAAAAATCGAAATTTGCTAGTAAATAATCGGACTATTAGAAGCAAATCCTTTATTTGTATTTTTTTCGTGAATTTGATAAAATGTTATCAAATTCACGCAGCATTCTTGACTCCATTCAAAGAAGAGCTATTCGTCTTATTAATGATCCCACTCTTACAGAAAAGCTTCCTTCCGTTGCTCATCGACGCGATGGGCTGTAAGGTATCTGTCGCTCTTTTATAGGTATTTTCATGGCTCCGAAGAGTTGGCAAGTATAATTCCTCCTCTGGTAGCTCTCAGCAAAGCAACACGTAGTGCCACTTTTATACATTCTTTTACAGTCCAACTTAAGAGGCCCCAACTTCCAAATTTGTTTGTTTCTTTATCCCTGTCCAGAATATGGAACCTGCTACACGCATAAGTTTTCCCTTTTTGCAGATCTTTAAATATTTAAGTCTCGTGCGAGTAAACTCCCTCTTACCACACTTTAGACAGTCACGATACAGTACGGCCACAGCTTTCGTGGACTGTCCCAAGATAAAAAAAAATGTGTGTAGAGTGAAAATAGTTTCATTTTTTGCATTGATAGCCTTATCTATGTATAAAAGTACCTATCCTTTTTATTACTTCATGTTCAAATTCCTTTTAGGTTCTTTAATAAAATATTTTTAAGTGTATTACTAATATATTTTGTAAAAAAATATATTATAACGATATATTACGAATCTATCGATTCCTATAATTTAAAATACAAAAATATTTATTTGTGCAGCATTAAGAGGGTTCCGTGTTTATTTTTTCTGTTAAAAAGGGTTCCATATGTGAAAAAGTTTGAGAAACGCTGGTCTATACTATTTCTGCATAATAAACAGTCATATAGTCTCTCAGATTAAAGCGCGCACCCATTAAACTATTTTAGGAATTATTTTGGTCATTACGTTACTTATCAATGGCCTTATTGATAAATTTTCAGATAATTGCACGATTCATAATGCGAAACAGTAGCCGAGAAGAGCGTATGGTTGCTCTTCTCGGGCAGGAGAGAGTGCTCTACGATCGAAAATTTTCTTTTGCCTATTTTCCGTAACGATTTTAATTCATAATTAACAAAACTAGAATAATTTGCATATTATTTTATAAATAATTTCATAATTATTAATATATATATATATATATATATATATATATATATATATATATATATATATATATATATATATATATATATATATATATATATATATATATATATATATATATATATATATATATATATTAGGTGCGACCTTCCAAAATTTGCCCTTGCCACCCCTAAGAAAGGTTCAATTTGATGAAAAAACATCCCCATTAAAATTTTATTTTGATCGGATCGGATCGGAAGGGGTGCCGCACGTAACGTCAATTCTGGTAACAATACGAGATTAATACTTATTTCCTGATTTTGCATTACATCTTGTGTTTGTAGGGCGAAATGTTTATAAAATAATACTTTAATATCCTAAAATCAAAATTAGTGTAAGAGATATTTCTTTAATAAAACAGTAATATTTATGCTTAATTGCTTAATGATAAATGTAAAATAACACACATAATGACACAAATTTACTTAAAACTATTCTAAGACCTGCAACATTGTCTCTTTTTTAACATCTGGAAAACGTGTTTTATAATCCTTAACAACTTGAAGTAAAAATTGCTTTTGCTCTTCGTCCTTTGTCAAAATTTTGTTATACTCATCAATTAGCTTGATGACTCTCTCTCAGCTGTGTCATTTACTACTTTGAGATTGGTAATAATTTTACAATACTTGACGTAACTTTCGTTTTTATTCCAAGTTGCTGGATCGCTTTCCAAAAATTCGGTAGAAAATTTCATTTTTTGAAAAAAAAATTAAAGGTAACGGATATAAAGTCATAAATTTGTTTATTTTTTATATGATTTAAATCCCTTACCATTATCCGTTTGATGCCCTCTTCATGTGACATTGGCTTGTTTAGAGCCTTTACCATTTTATTCTTAACATCAGTCAAAATATTTCCATCACAGAATGATAAGAAAACATTTTCGGGATTTAAATACCACAAATGGTTTTTTATTTTACCTCAAGCAGCTTTAGATATATTATTATCTATGTTTTTATATTTTATTAATTTTTGACAAAATTGGAGGTCGTGGAATGGGGCCTTTTTTGCCAAAGGAGCTGTAAACCAGGCTTTTACATAAATTTTTACGAGAAACAAACATATGTCCTTAGTAGCTAAGTTCTCTTTTTATGTTAGTTTAAACTGATCTTTAAAGAAACATATTTTTAAGCAGTAAATGGCTTTAGACATCCAGCGTGCGTGATGAAATGCACCAGGACGATAAAATGTCACTTTGGACGGTTGTTCTCTAAAAAACAATTTAGAAAGTAATATCTCGGGGCTGTTGCATTGCTAGGAATGAATTTATAAAATGGACAATTCCAGATTTTTGAGGCTGCAAAAGTTGCTTAATTATTTCGACTTGAAATCCAGTTTTAAAATTAGTCTGATCAATTTAAGGCCAATATTCTCTAAAACGTTTGAATAAACCAACATCAGGGCCAGATGAGGAGGACATTTTGACATCAAACACATTTACCAAATTAAAATGGATTTATAATGATGATGACGACAAGGGAAATATAAAATGTCTCTTTCTAACTGTTGTTGCAGTATTAAAGCTGCGCCAGTTAAATACCCTAGATTCGAGGCTGTGGTGTCGCAGCATGAACCAATAATCTTATTTTCCAAATTCCAATCAACTATAGTTTCATAAACGGCCAAGGATTGTTCTTTACCTATTGAATGCTGCAAAGAAGGTACTCCAAGCAACTGCCCTACTTCTCCATTTGTAATTAGTACAGCAAGTCTGTCTACTTTCTCCATGCCCGAAAAAGAAGGCAAGAGTTTTCTATCCCAATGGATGATTAGTGCTGATAGATCCAATTCTTTAAACGTTGCTTTTAATTTTGCAGCCATTTCTTGTCGCATATGTTGTCTAGTTCGCTGACGAGTTGTCTTATATATAGATAGATGGATATATAGAGAGTTGTTTTATTTATAGATTAAGATGAAACATCATGTCCTAGTTCTTCTGCTACTGCTGTCAAGATACGAACTCCATAGCTATCGCTTATCTTACAGGCATCAAATGCAGCTACTATTTTTGGAGTTACAATGTTAATTGCTCCATAAAATTTTCTTTTTTTTTATTGCGATGGGCCAGGCTCTTCTGAGGGTAGCGGTACTTCCTCTTGGAGTTCTAGCTTTCTTTCTGTTTTACGCTCTATTTGACAGAGAAACTGCTTCCCGAGGATGAAAGTGTCACTGTTTCCATTTGTTCATATTTTTCTTGAAGACTATGTTGAACTCGTTCCAAAATTTGTTTTTGTTTTTCTTTAGCTAATTTTTCTCGAGCAGTTAGCTGGTAGTCGATGCCATACAACGGACGATCTTTTTACTGTTGACTGATTACAAATTGTTTGTCCTCTTCTATTGTAATTAGTTTATGAGCATTTGCATGGGATATATCAAACAAATCGTTCATCTTTTCCACAAATATTTGTTCCTTTTGTTTTGCACTTTCACTTGTTGCCTTAGCTGACTTTTGTAATGCTCTCCACTCAGCGTAAAGTTTTTCCAACTTTTTAATAAAATGGTTTTCTTTTTGTATTGGTATGCAAGCTTTGCTCCAAAAAATAGAAGCTTTTTTAATAGTTAGCGCGGCACTTTCACGTAAACTTAGATTAGCTTTACTCATGTTAAAGAATAAAATATGCAAAACTTGTTTATTAGAAGGCAATTTATTACCGAAAATTTGGGGTGTATTATGCCCAATTAAGGACACGACACTATCTATTCGTAAATTTCAAGTCTTAGACATTATCATGTTTGTTTTTTAATTTCACAAAGAAAATACACAGGAAAACTTCTCTCTAAGGAGGTCTGTTGCTTACTAACATAAGTACAGTACATTCCACAATAATTCGTTGATTTTTCGTTTTACTTGCTACTGTTAGTGGTAAAACTCAATAAACTTTGGGTACCCGCATGTAGGTCCAGACTTAAAATTTCCTTTATTTAGTATTGTACCTACTTTTTGGTATATTACGTAGGTTAAAGGCAAATTGCAGGTTTTCAATATAAGGCAGAGTCTTTTTGTCTGAGTTCATCACTTGTTTGGAGTTTGTCAAGGTATTTTCGTGTGTGTTATTGAGCATCCAAAATAGCTAACCTAAACAATTGATATTAGGTAATCGGGACCTGTACTCTTTCAAAAGGTGCGGTGCCTACACAATAGATATTTGTCAGGCAACTTATTTATGGTTGGGTTTTCCACTGTCATTTAAATTAAATTTTATTGCGGTCGAGAAATCAACGAATTATTGTGGAATGTACCATAACGAATTATTATGGATAAGCGGTGACTCTTAACCCTTGTAGAATACAAAAATTCCCAGAAAACAACTACCTGTAAAGGGTCAGGTATATTTTTATTCTTAAACGTGACCAATTAGAAATATATACAGAGCATTTCTTTTATATTACTATTTTATTGTACTCGTATGTCTATGCCTATATCTGTTCCTAACATTTTGACCTGCTTGCGGCACATGTTTCTCTTGTTGGATTGAGTTAACTTTTTTGTGGTTTTAGTTTTTTATATTAAGGAACATTTTCACAGGCTGGCCCGGTAAAAATATTAGAATTTTTTTTTCGCTCCTATAAAGATGGGCCACCCTAATGACTAAATATAGTCATCCTCAGCTTACAGAGCTATCACCGCGGTAAGGTAATTAATCTTTAGCATGCCAAGTACCTGTCCTAGAACCATCTAATTTTTTTAACCCATATACCAATGGAGGCATTTTTTTATGCACCAAGGAAAGTATACGTTTAGGACTTAGCTTTGCTGCGCTAGGAAGTGCTTTATTGGGAGGCAACACTTTTTTACCAACCTTAAAACTCAAATCCCTTTTTCTTGGTTGTAGGACTTCGCATAGACTTGCTGAAGCCTTTGACGTACCTCAAAGAGAATTTTACGAAAATCTGGCAAAGCAGGTGCATACGCGTGCCTATCACCAGGTAAAATTTCTTGTTTACCATCAACAAGAGGCTCCTGTGAGTAACAATTCCCGGAGAGAGAAACATGCTAACCAAAATTAAGATAGGAAGGAGGAATACCGGTAACTTTCTGAACGGAAGTGTTAATGGCCTGTCTGATTTCGGATACATGAAGTTCCCAACCATTATGTTTATCAATATAACAACGAAAAGCAGTGCCAATTATTCTATTATTTCGTTCAACGAAATTGCACAGGGGAAATAATATAGAGTATATCTGATTTTAACATCAAACTTAGTATAAAGTCGTTTAAAAGTTTTACTAACTAGGTTGGAATCATTGTCACAAATTACTAAGGAACATCATAATTAAGAAATATGTCTTCTTTAAGGCTTTTAACAATAATGGGTGACTGAGCATTTCGTAAAGAAAACAATAAAGTAAATTTAGTGAATCAATCGGCAATAACCAATATCTCTTTATTTCTCTTCTTGCTACGAGGAAGAGGACCAATCAAATCCAACGCAATAACCTTAAAAGGACGTCGTCTATTTGTTCTTTTTCCATAAAACCAATTTTAGGAAGATTGGTTTTTGTGCACCACAAACTAGACATTCTTTATAACATCGTCACGCATATGACGCCAATAATAAAATTCGTGCACTCGGAAAAATGTTTTTCTAAAACCAAAATTAACCATAGTAGGTGGATTATGACAATTTTTTAAAACTTTGACCCTGTGAGCCTTAGAAACCAAAAGTTTCCACACTCTTTGATTAAAAGTATAATATAAGTTCGTTGCAATAAATTTATAAATTATTTGAATTTCAACCTTCCACTGAGGATACTTTTCTGGAGATCTTTGAATTTTGTCACTCAGAGATGAATACCATTGGTCAACTTGATCGGCATCAAAAGTCATAATTGAAACTTTATCCAAAGTGTAAGAAGTAAAGGGAATCACTTTCTTGGAAGTGTCAGAGATATGTGTTGAATAAGGTATGCAACTAAGCGCATCAGGTACCACATTAAGCTTGCCTTTTCTGTGCTCCAATTCAAAAGAATGCTGTCTTAACTTTATTAACCAACGAGAAAGCCTACCAGAAGGATTCTTTAAATTATTTAACCAAAGCAAACTCTAATGATCAGTCACAACAGTAAAACGAGCGCCCTCAATACAGGGCCTAAATTTTTCGACACAGAAGATAACTGCCGAACATTCTCGTTCGGTAACGGTATAATTTCGTTCTGCCCTAGACACAACACAGCTGGCATAGGTCACACAGTCTCCACATCAACACTGAGGAACCACCAAGTCCAACATCCATCCAAGACAAATCTAACACCGATTTGAAACCCAAACCACACAACCAACTAACCACAACACAGCTGGCATAGGTCACTACACGTTCTTCCACATCAACAAACTGAGTGAGAAAACCACCAAGTCCAACATCCATCCAAACTATGAACTTTTGCAAAAAATCGGGTTGTAACAAAACAGGAGCAGAAATTAACTTTTCCTTAAAAGTAATAAAGGCACTTTCAGTCTCATCTGTCGGGGACATATGTTCTTTTTACATTTTACCCTAAGCAAAGCATTCAAAGGACTAATAAATGAAGAAAAGTCATTGATAAACCTTCTATACCAGGAACAAATGCCAAAGAAACGTTTGATTTCAGTTGTAGTTCTAGGACGAGGATAATTGACCATAGAAGACACCTTATCAGGATCAGTTGATAAAGAATTATTAACTAAAATGAAACCAAGATATTTAAAAGTAGTTTGAAAAATTTACACCCTTTAAGATTCATAGTGAGACCAGCCTATTCAAAAAGTTTCTTAGCAGTCTCCAAAAGCTTTAGATGATGTTTTAACGTGGGTGAGCACAAGGGATCATCTAAATAGAAAAAGATGTATGATTCAAACTTAACTCCAAATATAGTCTGCGCACTATTGCACAAACCAAAAGCCGTCTTTTCTTTCGACGCTTCATCCAATGACATTTGCCAAAAACTCTATCTTAAGTCAATAGCAGATATGAACTTAGCATTACAAAGATTATTTAAAATTCGATCAACATGGGGCAACGGATAGGAACCATGTCGTATTAATTCATTAAGAAAACGTCCTTTAAAGCAGAATCTATGTTCTCCATTGATTTTTTTACTAATTCTGTAAGAGAACTCTAAGGGCTTTGGAATTATTTAACAACACCGAGTTTTAAAATTGAATCTAATTCTTTGTTTAAAATATCCTGCATATAAGGTGAACGTAAGTAAGGTTTCTTTTAAAAAGGTCGCGCATTTCCGGTATCGATAGTTAACTGAATTTTATTACTCTTGCCAAGTCTGTCTTTATTGTCAATTTGCTTAAAGGATTCAATAACCTTTATAATCTGTAAAGAATTTCCAAGTAAAATAGGTAAGTCGGCGACACCGCCCACTTTTTTCTGTGTACCGTCAGCAGTATAAATTTGTTTATTTTGTAAAGAACTAGTTTTCGCATCGGCCTTAAAATTTTTAATCCCGAATTTCCAACGACAGAATTTATTGCACCCGTATCAAGTAAAACAGTTACGTCATTATCAAACACGCGTACCGAAATATAAGTTGTAAAAGTTAGATAAGTTAACCTTTTTTCAATCATCAGGACAAATATTTCATTCAAAATATTTATTTTTATTAGTTTTGGCATCTTTTAAAGAATTAACAGCATCTTGGCCACAAAGAGACACTTCTAAAATTAGTTTTTAAGCATTTCCGAGAGGTAGAAATTTTAACATTACGTTTTCCGCATCCGTAACAAAAAAAAATACGGTTTTGTTTACAAAAATTGTAGGTATGACCCGCATTATTACAATTAAAACAAGTAAGTGTTTAAGTAAGTTACTTTTTGGCGTTTGTTTTGAGCCGAAAGATTCGCCTGTGTCCACTTTTGAAATGTTCTCCGAATGACCAGAAAAGGACTTTTTAGGAAAATTACCATTATTAGATCTACCCAGATTATAAAATTTATTTTTATGGGAACCAGTAAGCCCGAAATTATTAAGACATGAGACATTCGAACTGCTAGTATGCTTTGAGGAATAGGTAAGGTAAGTAGCTTCCTCGAGTTTTCGAAGTAAACTTGATAAAATATCCACTGAATCAACGGTCTGTACGGCAAGTGCTTGTATATATTCCGGTAACAAATTATTTTTTAAATATTTAACTCTGGTAACTTTCGGTAAAGGATTAGACAAGTGATTAAAAGATTTTCTAACTGAGCGATGTAAATCGTTACCGATTCGTTTCGCTTTTGTTTTCTCTGTCTAATAGCTTTCCATATTTCGTCATCCGCACAAGGAGAAAGGAAATATTTTTTACCCTTTGGACTAGAGAAATCCAATCCTTTACTGGTCTCTTGATAGTGCGTAACCATACAAACGCTTCTCCTACAAAAAGTTCAACCGCGGCATTGAAAATCTCGGTTTCTAAAACGTTACGGGCTTTGCCAAATCCATAACTCGTTATAAAAAATAGTAAACTCTTTTTGGAATTTAATACCCCATTTCGAAATTGGTTGTTTAGTGTCATTACAGGTAACCACCGGATTCACATTCACGACAGGCGAAATACTGGGAGACAAGAAACTTATATTGCCGGTAGAAGTGTTGGGTAAGCCGAAAAATTGTATCGTCTAAGTCTGTCTCTAGCTTTATGCAAGTAGGTAGCATAGGACTCTTTTTTATAAGACGCGATGTCATTAGGATTGGATCAGAGACAAATATACGACTAACTCTCCCAGTCAAATGGATAATTCTAGACTTCATTCGAGCATAAGTGGAATCCGTAATTGTACCTGCGAAATCAATAAATTAGAATCATGATGTTCCAGAAAAACATGTGAACCGGGTTTATTTGAATATTTTTCCTTTTTTAACAATTTGAACAATATTTTTCTTTTGTCACCAACATTTCGTTGCGTTACATTTCCTATGATTAACTCATAATCGAGTTCATAATCCAAGATATAGTTAACTCCAAAGAACTCCATCTTGTAAGACAATTAAAAATAATAATTACAACTTATTTTGTATGGTCAAAACAACATTTTTTTTTTATCATTTTAGAGACACACTGTATATGGAGAAAATGTATATAGAAAATTTTTAAATCTAATAATCAGTAACCTATCAGTAAAATTATTAAAGTCTGGTATATTTACTTATTAGTTGAGTAGGAAGCCATTATTTTAATAACAAATTCCTTTAAACATTTAGTTAGACCCAAGCAATAAAAAAAATCTTACATAAGGTCTTAAACTTTAGTGATATAATATTAAGAAGATAAAAGGAAGCAACCAAAATCAACTTTCTATACCTCAGTCACCAATAACTATTCAAAAAATATTTTAACTTAATAAAAATTCGTTTATTTAAGGCGGATACGTAACTCTAATTATGTCAAAATTAAATATGCATAGATAATCAACGGAAATCAATATAAAATAAAAGGGAAAATTATTCGCGAATATAACTAGAAAATAGGCTAGGGTTTATGACTATTTCTAGTTTCAAAATATTTCTAAAATTCAAACACGAATGGTAAGCAAGTATTTATGGCTACCCCGTATAGTATCGAACGCCTTAAAATAAAGTTTGCGTAACAATTTGTTCGCAATTGAGCGCAAGCTGTAAAAATAAATTAAAAAACAATAAGGAGATTTTTGATCTTTTCAGAGTAATCATGCAAGAAAAATCAAGGTAAATGGTAGACTAAAAGCTGTAAAAAATACAGTTAGGTTATTAAACTTTAAATTTTAAAAGTTGGGCAATTTTATTAAATTAAACAAAAAATAAATAAAAACAAATTTAAGACAAAACTTTAACTTCAGAAGTATTTTTTTAAATAAAGCAAAAAATATATAAGTTAAAAATTACATAACAATATTGTAACATAGAATAACGTAGTTATAACTTCACTTACTTAATGCGTAATTCTTCCGTCAATATCAAATAAATGAAAACAATATGAAAGAATTTTAAATATTTAATTCTGGAATAAAAAGCAAAATATATGGTCTGCACAAAGATAAAATTCTGATGTAATTTGCAACTTGACTGTTGTGAATTGAACAAAAAAGCAAATTAGTTTAGCCCCACGCTGGGCGCCAATTAATATAACCTACTTTTGCTAGGATTACAAAACAGGTTATCATTACCCTCCGCTTTTCTGTTCGCTGAGCAGAGCAGTTAGGTATGTCATGGGTAAGAATTTGCCTTACAAAGATAAGAAAATTAGTCGACACGGTATTTCTTTTATATTTGGTTTATTTATGTAAGTTTTAAATTGGTTTGAAACACCGAAGTAAAGCGACTTTAAAATAGTAAGGTGTTATTATCAGATATATAACCAAATATAAATAAATTAAAGATAGGAAATTTAATTAATAAATAGTCAGTTACTATAAACAAACGTTTTATTGCTTACCACACTATATTTCAACTTAAACTAGTTTTAAGAAACGCAATTTTGTAACCTTAAAGGTTCTCGCCCATTAGAAAGACGCGGCGCGACGCGGTGCGACGCGATTAAATGCATCAGGGATACTTTACATGTAATTAAACTGAAGCTCAGACAAGTCGGTAGAGCAAGCAAGCGACAATGTCGCGTCGTGTCGCATCGCGTTGCGCCGCGTTGCTCTAGTGGGCGAGAACCTTAAGAACTGAACTTACTTAATGTCGATAAAAGTCATTTAAAAATATATGTTTTTAACTAAACTGTTAACTCGAACCTTTCCGACGCATTATTTTTAAATAAAGTATCGTAACTTAAAAAAAAATCATATACCGGATCAAGTATTTATATTTTATAGCGCAAATAACAACCCCCTTAAAATTTAAACACTAACCGCCAGTCCAGCAATGGTTTTTAACAATTTTCAATTAACATACGTATTTACAGGTTATATGCTTTTAGCGGCAGGAAAACTTCATCGGCTAGCTTTTACAAAGGACATAGCCACTGCACATCGCTGATTAGCGAATTTAACTAATTTCACTCTAAAGATCCATAACAACTAACAATAGATCTTTGTAGTATGGCAGACAAACTTAAAAATAAAAAAAAAAATTAGAACAAAACACCTTTGTTTATGGCATTAAACGAGATTTCGTCAAGCGGCCATTACGGACGAGGCAGCTCAGAGAGAACCTGTTCTCCTTCGTACCGTCTGCTGGCAGGAAACCATCGAGTCTTCGCACCGAAGTACTTGCTCAAAAACTGCAATAATCCAATAAAAATCCCTTAGAAACCTGGCAAAACAGCGATGTGAGTTGTCGAGAAAACTCACCGAGACGACACCACTGAAACCAGCCGAAGCGGCCATACTTGACCAGCCGTGACGTGGAAAAGGCCAGTCGCAATTATCACTATATGAAATAACCTCAGAAAAAAATATTATCCGCTATTAAAAAAATAATTAATAGCCGTTAATGATAATAATTAAATGTAATACTGACATTTTGAACAAAACTAACAAAAAAAAAAAACAATAAGTAGCTTTGAACGTTACAACTTCTTTAACTAACCCGGTATAGTAATGGATCGAATGAAATTTCCTGTTTTAAAAAATATTTAAATTTATCCAGATTAATTACAGAAAAGAACGTAAAATTTGTTTTTTTTTATCCATTGGGTTAAAAAAATCAAAAGTGTTTTTAAATAAATTTTCCACATCGTATTAGTCTTATCAAAAATATCTTTGCTCTTTAAAAATTAAAAGGTATTTTCATGTTTTTCTTTTACAATATTTAGGAATAAAATTAAACCTGTTAATTAGAGTTGTGGCAATTGGAAAAAAGTTAATAAAAATTTAAAATAATAAAACAAAAACATTAAAGCAGTTACACCAATGCTTAAAAATAATAACATGCTAATATTTTCGTTTTGTGTACAGATTGATCCTAAAATTTTTAAACTTTTATTGACTATTTTTTGATTGCCATAATGCTAATTAACAAGTTTAGTTTTATTTTTAAATATTGTAATAGACAAACATAAATATACATTTTAATTTTGAAGAGTGAAGACATTTTCGATAAGACGAAAACGATGCGGAACGTTTATCTAAAAGCACTGTCTTATTTTTCTTCTTTTTTTAAATAATCTGGATAAATTTAAATGCCCTATGAATATTAAAACTTTGATGATTTTTTCAAAATAATCTCTAACGGAGATTTATTAAAACAAGAATTTTATTTCAAAACGCTATACGGGGTCAGAAAATTAAGTTTTATTTTCAATTTTTGAATAGGAGGTTCTGCTTTAAAATTATGAAATAACTTTTTATTCTGAACAAGTTTTCTAATTTTTTCTTTTATGCTATATTTTCATCAGGAATAATTTTTTAAAGAAATAAGAAATAAAAAAGTTTTCCATATGGATCGAAAATTATGGCGGTCACTGTATATAAAAAAAAAACATTTTTTATAAGTGTTACTATTCAAAATGGCGAAGGACATACTATTTAATATAAAAGATACTGGGTTTCGAGTAATTTTTAATTTTTTAGTATGCGATTTTAAAAACTAAAAGAAGTAACTTATCAGTTAAACATTTTTGTGCGGCTATACAAGTTGTACCCAAGGAAGTTTAAAGGTGTATGGAAGCCCAATACTGTAGAACAAAATTGTCCAGCCGTGCAGGGCAGCGGGAATCGGGGGGTCGGCAATGCGGAGTTTGCGCAATGAGTAGTGGGTCAGGGCCAGACTTCCATAATTCTTTGTTACTATCTATAAAGTTAACATCACCATATGTCAAATTTAAACATTCACTGTTTTTTTTTTGCACAAAATTGTTGGTTATTCAACGATATCACTGTAGAATATTTAAAATTAATGTGTAATATTGGATTTTATATCATCTGATATAATATGGTAAGAATACTTTACAGCCCTCTATTTAAATGGTTGATATTTTCGGGAGTTTTGTATTTTTACCAAAAATCTTTGTAAATAAATAAAACACGATTTTTTAAAATAAATTTTAAACTAAATTGTTAAATGAAATAAAAGTACCTAAATGTAAACCTTATTTCTTTTTTATAATCCAAGAAACACACAAACATTGTGGTAATCATCTAAAAGATAGTTAAGATTGCCTTACTTTCCCACTGCTATTTCCTATGAATATTTTATTTTCTATTATTCATAATTGATATAGGTATTATTATTTATTCGGTTACCTAACGTTACGTCTCATAAGAAACACCTAATTTAAATATAAGAAATACTTACCTAAAGAAAAAAATGCCGGGTATGTTACCCTTGGATTTGCAAGACAAAACCATACAACCTCCAGTCATTTTGTTACGATATTAAGTAACAAACAATAAACACAAAATTATAGTCACAATTAAATAAACACTAATCACTAAAATAAAAATGTTTTTATCAATCCAAAAACTCCTGCAACCACAAAATATAATCACACAAGGCAAAACAACCGAAACTAATACGGCGCAAGGCACAAACCACAAGAAACGGCGATTGATGAGACGACGACGCAACGTTGGTGGATGGTACAGCGCGGATATCATACGCGCCGCGTGCGCCGATGCATTAAAAAAGGTATTCCGGCTCTCATAAAAGTATAATGTGTTGCCTAACTGCACATTGATTTATCAGTGTGTAAGTGGGCAACACATTAAATTATTTCATGGAATTTTGTTATTGCGCAGAATCGGCAAGGCCAAGTCTGACAGTTATTTTTATACTGGGCTGGACATTTTTTGATCGAATGGGCCATAGCATTGGGCTTCCATACACGTTTAAAACTTCCTTGGTTGTACCCCAAAAAGAGAATATGAAACTTTCTCTCCAATTTTTTCACAAGGTGTTCTTGACACAACGCAGAGCGACATTTTTAATTGCACATTTTATTGTAGCCGTATTGGATGTTGGATATTGTATATCCCATTCGGAAGTTACTTAATGTTATTTTTAAAAATAATATGTCCGTTCATATATAATCCTAAACTCAACTAAAGCAGCTTAAACCGAGCTTAAGCCAGGTTTTCATCTTGAACCAGTATCTCTGAACTTCATTTGAACTCGATATGTATGCCCTGGTTTAAATATATTTTTGTGATATGTGTATAGATTTTGTCTACCAAATACAATTTTATATATGGAAAAAAAGCGCTTATATCCAATTATTACCGGACCATATCCAAAGGCCAAGTTCGTCATTGACATTTTTTTGCTCCTTTTGCTTAAAATCCATTCATCATATATCACGTGTTCTATTAGCAGATCATCTGCTGCTATACCACGTGACATAAAAATCTGCTTGCTTCGCTCTCCACCGAGATGTAAATAAAGAACATAGTTTTTAATATAAAAAAGTTAACACATACATTTAATATTTACCTTGACTGAAGGCCAATGCTGGAACATATATAACGATGGGAATGTACAGTAACATCTTGGTTAAAAATAGGGTTGATCCTAATAGGCGAACAGTGTTGTTAAATCTTAGGTTGAGGTACTTAAAAAGATAACTGCTTAATTTAATACACTGAATTAGGTACAATTATATACTTACTTCGTAGCTTGATGTTATTTGAAGTTTATAAAAGACAGGTAAATATACGTATGCCATAATTAACGAGACAATTGGCTCTGGAGTAAATGCCATCCAGAACTGTGTTCCATAGGTATACATTTCTGCTGGAAGTCCAAGGAGGCTTATTCCGGATATGTAACTGTAATAAAAATATTTTGTGATCAATATTTATTTAACTCATTTAGCCATATTACTTTTACCTAGGTATTAATTAATCAGTGTAATACTACAGCGTTAAATTCTTTTAAAAACATATCTACATTACATTTTTGGCCTATATTCTTTTAAGTATAAAACTACCAGATTTTTGTATTTAAAAAAAAAATCAGGTAAAAAAAGAACTGATCAGCAACTTTATTTTCATTAAAAGATAAAAATATCTAGGGTCTTTTTACAATAAAGACGCATCAGTCCTTAGTGGTGTTTTTTACCTCCAGTGCACACAAGCGAAATTCGGGGAAAACCCGGCCATAAATCGGAAATACCAACTTCGCAATTAAGGTCTATTCTGAGTATAATTTCATTATCTAGTTACCTGGGTATAATAAACAATCACCCTTTTATTTTTAGTCTTGTCACTTGCAGAAATATTTTAGTTGAAAGCTGATGTTCGTGGAGACTATTTCATTGTGATTCAAAAGCGCCTGTGAAAATTAGTAATTTATATTCAGTTTTTCGGCAAAGTGTGGGTGAAAATTTTGTAAAGTAACTATGGAGCCTATTGCTGGTGGTAAGTAGAATATTAAAAATAATATTTATTTAAAATATTTCTTTACGTTTTTTTATACTGGTGTTCTGAAAAGTTAACAATTAATTTTTTTTTTAATTTCAATTTTTCACTTTTTGCTAAAATAAAAGTATGATTTCCCGTAATTTCCCGCATTTAAATTAGCTTTAAATTATTGTTTAATAAGTCCTTTGTAAGATCCCATCTTAAGTTGCTGCGATAATTTGCGATCTTGACGAGAAAATATTTTTAAAGATTTATGGTCTGGGTCCAAATTCGTATAAAATGTAGGTCCCAAACGCAACAAATAATTTTCTCCTACTAACTTAAAGAATAAATCAATTTTTATAAAATAAAACATTATTTTATAGAAAATTAAATAGAGAAATAAAAAAATTGCCATATGGGTTTAAAATTCAATATGGCGACCAATTTTAAATGGCGAAATCTTATTAAAATATATTGTTTTAATTACATTGAACTAAGAATTAAAGAAACAGTTTTAACAATCATTCATGTAGTTTCAAAATATAAATTATAATCCAAACAGCTATTGATAATGTAGTTTTTTAGAATTAACATTCAATTCTTTCTTTCTAATGTAATTTGAAGTACCATTGATTGCAAAGTATAATCTGTACAAATATTATAAAGAGGAAAGATTTGATTGTTTGTTTGAATTGAATAGGCTCCGAAACTACTGGATCGATTTAAAAAATTCTTTTACCATTAGAATCCTACATTATCCCCGATGAACATAGGCTATTGCTAGTAATAAAATAATTAACAAAATTACAACTTATTTTTTTAGGGTATGCAACAAAATCTGCTTTGTTTAAAAGAAGCCAACTTGTCAATTGGTTAAGAATTTGTCAGTCCAAGGAAAGAATGGAGCAGTGTCGTTATTTGGCAGAAAAAGTGACCTCTACCATGCGAGTTGAACGCTTGTCAGAAGAGTCTTCAAAAGTCTTATATAAATTCATCGAGAAATATGACACAAAATGGTCAACAGCATCAAGAAATAAAACTGCATTTAGAAATAAAAATCGAGATTGGTTAAATATTGAGTTGGAGTTTTCTTCGTCAATGAATGAAGCTCAACCAGCCGAAATGCAGGATACAACTTCATCGAGTAGGGGGAGAAAAGAAGAAGAACTGAACCGTTGCGAGCAGATCGAAGCCCGGAAGAACTAACATTTGCTGCTCAAATGAAGTTTAGGTCCGAAGGTAAACTGGATGAAGCAGATGTGTTAAATAATGTTGCATTCTCAACACCAACCCGTGCATCAAAATATAAAAAATCTCTTCAAAAAGAATGTGAAATACCATTTGCAGCGGACGAAGCCTTATCGCTTTTTGTAGAGGCCAAATTGACAAAATTTCAATATAATCTAATAAGAAATTCGGCAAAAAGCCATAAGTCAACTCTTTATCCTAATTATGAGTCCGTAACTGCCGCGAAAAAAAGATGCTACCCAGAAAACCTAAACATTTCTGAAGATGTAGCTGAAGTGCCTCTTTAAAGTTTGCTGGATCATACATCTTTAAGGTTATTTGAGTCCCTAAAAGAAGTTTTAAATTCTTTAAACCAAGAAAATTATAATAATTTACATTTAATTTGCAAATGGGGGTGTGACGGGAGTCCTGGGGTGAGTCAATACAAACAGCAGTTTGTAGAGTCCAATATTTCAGATGCTAATATCTTTTTAACATCAATGGTCCCAATCCAGCTCATTAACGGGGACCCGAAATCAAAAGATAAGTTTGTAATCTGGGAAAATGCCAGACCTTCCTCCACACGATTCTGTAGACCAATGAACCAACAGTTTCTGCTGATGAAAGTGATAGTGAAGATATTGATTGATTCTAATTATTAAGATAGGTTAGGCTTTATTATTATTACAAAGTTATTGTTAAGTGAGGTCTGTATATACTTTACGTACTTAAATATATTACTCTTAACACGTATTTTAAATTGCTCTTATTTTTACACACAAAAGTTAGTTATAAAATTAAATATAACAAAAACAAACAAATCACAACTTTATTTAATTTATAATAAGCAATTTTATTAACCTCAGGTATATCAAAAGTCTTGTCATTTTGGATTTTATTTCAAAAATTTTCAGTCAAAAAGCGTTTATTTCAGCGCAGATTGAAGTCGGATTGAGGCACTCAACAGTGACAAAGGCAAGTCAATTTGGAAAAAATGCAGGATTAACTATCTCAATCCTACAATTCTGTTAAAATGGTGTACCTCTCTCTCTCTGTTAAGTGCCTCAATCCAACTTCAATTCGAGCCGAAATAAACGCTCTTATTATGAATTTTAAACTCTTAACTGCTTAAATTGTTAAAATAATAACAGTCTAATAATAATAGTAACATTTTTCATAGAGTTTTTTTTTTAAGGAAATAGGTACTTACACAGCGCTTATGTAATGCAATAAATGAACCCAAGGGGAGGGGGGGGCTTTAAAAAATGTTTAAATGAACGTGTTATCTTAGTTTTAACATTTTCTTACGATTAAACATGTTTGTGATTCATATCAGCACTACTACTATTTATGGCCGGCTTTTCCCCGATTTTCGCCTGTGTCCAGTGGGCTCTAATAAAACGCTATTAAGATAATTGTTCCATCGAGAGAGAGAGAGAGGAGAATATATTAATTATAGACACTTCAATCCTTGGGATTTTTTCGTGTCTGTAAAGTTAGTTTAAATTTTTCTAAAGAGAAGGGTTTCTTTTGTGTTTAAACTTAATTTAATAAGGATGTTTCTTTAAGGAATATTATTTTTTCAGTGTTATCATACGACAGTTTATTCTTTAGGTTTCCGGTGATATCAAGGTCTTTTAAACTTTTGGCATATTTGTTACATTCATTAAATATGTGTTTAATTGTTAATTGTGTGTTGCATGTTTGGCATACAGGAGGGTCAGTTTTTTCTATGATATATTTGTGTGTTAATAAATTCTGTCCTATGCGTAATCTACCCTTAAGTGTTAGTGATTTTCCTGGGAGGTTATTATGTTTTTCTTTTGTAAAAAATGTTTCTTTAATTTCATGAAGTTTTTTTGGTTTGTCTAAGAGGTCCCATTTAAGTTGGATAAGGTATTTTGAGATATTTATTTAATGATATAAGCTTTAGGTCACGATTCCAGAATATGTTTTTAATCTCTATATAATTGTTGTGATTTGATTTTGCCAGATTGTCTACATATTCATTTCCTGGTATGCCGGCATGACTAGGAATCCATATAAAGTTTACGCTCTTGTTCTTGATATGTGTTCTTTGTAGTTTATTGTGTATCTGTGTTACGAGGGGATGTGTAGAGCAATATGACTTTATTAATTCAATTGAATTAAGTGAATCACTAGCTATAATGTAGTTTTTATTATTCTCCTTTAGGATAAGTTCCAATGCTTGGTTGATTGCGAACAATTCTGCAGTTAAGATTCTTGTTGAACTGTGTAGTAAGTATGACATTTCTTTCTGTTCAGAAAATATTGCTGATCCAACTTTGTTATCCGTCTTAGATCCGTCGGTATAAATAATCCTATGTCTATCGCATTTTGTTTTAATCAGATATTTAAAGAGTCGTTGCTCAATTTGTTCTTTGGATATTGTAGCATAGTGTAGTCAAATGTGACGGTAGCGATATTCCAAGGGGGAAATTGATATTTATCTACTGCGTAAGTTGGTGGGTATGTTATAGAGAGTCTTTGCGTGATGTTTTTATATCTAATATTGGTGGCTTTATTGTTTCCCGATCTAGTTGTATATTGGGGATAGAAAAAGTATTTATAGTGTGATATGTGTTTTCCAAATCTTAGGCTGTCTGCATATTGCATAAGGAGTTCTCTGCGTTCATATAGTGATGTGCTTTCAGATTCGCAATAGATACTAATAATTGGGCTTGTTCGAAAAGCTCCCAGAGACATCCCCAGTCAGTTGTTATGGATTGAGTCTAGTCTTTTAATTTGATTTGTGTTGGCTGACGAGTATACTATACATCCGTAGTCCAGTTTGGAGAGGAGTAGGCATTTGTATATTGTTAGAAGGCTGGATCGATGTGCTCCCCATCTGATACCTGATAACATCTTGATTATGTTTAGGTCAGAACTGCATTTTTGCCTAAGATAATCTATATGTTTTGACCAGTTTAATGTTGAGTCAAAGTATACTCTGAGGAATTTGTAGTAAGATTGATTTGGGATTGTTACTAAATCTAATGGGATATTTCCAATTTTAGGACATTTTCTGAATCTGCAGAAATGTACAGCAGATTGTTTAGTTGGTGAAAATTTCATACCTATGCCATCTATCCATTGTGAGTGAGAAGTTATAGATCTTTGTAGAATTTTTTCACTCAGTTTATAATCTTCGGATGTGTGGTATACGAGGATGTCGTCTGCAAATATTTTTGTTGTTACTTGCGGTGGTACGTATTTCTTAATATTATTTATAGCTATCAGGAATAGTGTTGGACTGATGGCAGATCCTTGTGGCACTCCATTTGTTTGGGTGTAAATAGTTGAGTAGTAGTTATTTATTTTAACATTGAATGTTCTGTCTGAAAGAAATGATTTTATGAAGTGAAAGAGGTTACCGGTAATATTCCATTCTGATATTTGTTTTATTATGGAGGATCTATGGATTCTGTCAAATGCTTTAGTTAGGTCTAGAAATACTGCAGAAGTGTGTTTATGATTTTGAAATTCGTATTGTAGGTCAATTTGCCACCAAGTGGTCTAATGTTGCTCTTTGCGAAAACCCATTTATTGATTTATTAGTAGAGATCTTTTTTCTAATATCCAAATTAATCTGTAGTTTACCATTCTTTCCAGATTTTTACATAAATGGCTCGTAAGTGCTATAGGTCTATATGCTTCCAGAGATGATCTAGGTTTACTTGGTCAGATGTTTGAGATATTGTGTGTTTTCCATATTAAGTTATATATTTCTAATAATTGAATCAAACCTTTTTGTGGTAGATTTTTAATTAAAGGGATTCTTATACCGTCTTGTCCAGGGAAGGTATCTTTGCATTGATTTAATGTATATGTTAATTCTCTTAGGGTAAATAGAAGGTTATATGAATAATCAGTTTCTCGACATGTATTAGTTGTATTTGTATCGAGGGTGTCAGGCTTATTTTTTTTGTTATTCTTTTAATGTTTATAACTTCTTGGTTTTTTTATGTTGTCCAAAATTTCTTCCTCGCTGCAGTTAAGTAAATCTCTACATGTTATTACTCCTTTAATTTGGTTAAGTGTTTTATGAGCTTCAACATGGACTTTTGAAATGTTTAATTGAGTAAGGGCTTTTAGTTTATTTGTTTGTGATTCATTTTTTGTTTCTACTAATAGGGTGCCATCCTTTAGTTTTTTTATATTTTGTACTTCACCGACTTCTACAATAATTGCTTTATTTAGGATAAATGGAGACATGTCTGTAAAGTTTTCTTCATCTTTTTTAATTATAAAAAATTTATTGTATGTTTCTATTTTTTGTTCTATAATATCTGGTGACACGATCCGTGGTCTTTTAGACCTTGAAATTGGGGGAAATTCATTTAGGTTGATCATTTTGATCCCACGAGTATGGAAGAAATTGGTCCGCCACAGCAGTGCTCCGGGGAGTTTGAGCGGTATTTGTATTGGAATACTCCTCCACGCAGAAAAGGTCCGAGGTCTGGGGGTCCGGGGTCCTCCGTCTGGCTCCACTTGTAAATTGAAAATTACGGTATAGCCCAGGAAACGAACCATTTTTCCTAGCAATTTTTTCAAAATGCATTGAATGACTTGAAATTTTGGCCGTAGGTAGGGAGTAGTCCAAGGATCAAAATTTATATCATTCCCAAGGGCGCCTTTACCTTGGGGGTGGTTGCCAAACCATCTCGAGGGTGGAATTTTTTAAAATAAATATTTTGACCACAGGAATCGATAGAAAAATGATTTCTAAGCAAAAAATGTTAACTTTTCGAGTTATTCGCGATCGAAAGTCGAAGTTTTTCGTCGATAAAATCAACGTTTTTAATCGTTTTTTTACAAACAACTTGATAAGCATGCATTTTTTCCAAAAAACTGAATATAACAAAATTGTAGCTTTAAAAAAAAACGAATAAAATGTTTTTTTTATAATTGATGTAGGACCACTACAAACCAAGTTGTGGTTTGTTAAATGTTAGCTGTTATTTTTCAAACACAAAATTTTAAAATTTCAAAAGCAAATAACGCGAAACCTATGTATTTTTCGAGAATAACTAATAATAACTTTTTTGAAGCATTCGCAAAGACCTTTTTTTTTAAAAAGGTATGTTTTATAGAAATTGAGTGAGTTATAATTAAAATAAGGTTAGACCAAAAATTCTTGAGTGCAAAAATCTTCAAAAACAACCCGCTAATTACCACCCTAATTAAAATTAGTCGTAGCCCTTTTTCAATTTTCTTTATTTATGTATCATAAATAAATTCTTAAATTTTAACTGATTTAAATTGCTTCATTTGGAAAAAAATGCAGCTACAAGTGAAAATCGAATTTCAGAATTTTAATAAAAAATGACGTACCCCTTTAAAAAAGTAAGGATTTTAAAGAGCTTGAATATATAGGATCTTTAAGCTCTTTAAAAAAAAACAAATAAATGTTTTTTTAAAAAACTTTTTATCACAAAAACTGAAGAAGTTATGCTTAAAAACCAATTTTTTAAACATTCTAAAAGCCCAAATACATTTTTTTTGTAAATATATTTTCATTTCAATACATTTTTTAATGTAAATGTACGTATTTTTTCTATTTTATCCATTAAATATATTTTTTTTTCATTAATCCATAATAGGGATTACATCAACTAATATTTCAAAGATTAAACATTTATTATTCAACTTATTTGAGCCAAATTTTAAAGGTTTTAGTAATAAGGGATAGTTTTCACCCCCTAAAAAATAAAAAAGCGTTCATCGTCGTAATGCACACTTTAAGGGTGAATCGAACTTAATTCCAAATTTTTATGCAATTCAATTTTTTTAAAAATCCGCGGTTAAAAAAATTACAAAATTAAATTTGTAATACTTTTGAGCAGTCATATTTTTTAATTAGAACTCTGACAAGATGTTAATTTTTCTGGGGTAAATAATTGATTTTTATTTAATCATAATAAGGGTTGATTTTCAAGGGTTGAAATATATTAAATAATGTTTCAAAAAATTAAATACTTATTTTTTAACATATTTGAGCCTAATTTTATGTGACTTAAGCTTTCATATGGAAGTTCTAAAGGTTTTTGCAATTGGAGGTAGTTTTTACCCATAAAGCTTCTTTTAGCCTAATGGAGATTTTGAAGAGAAGGGTAAGCTAAGCTTAATCCCGAAATTTCATGCAAACACTGTGATAATATATTAATTTTTTAAGGTAAATATATATTTTTTTAAAATTAAATAATATTGGGGGTTGATTTTTAAAGGATTAAATATTTCAAATAATGTTTCAAAGAAACAAAATACTACTTTTTTCACCTATTTCATTCAAATTTTAGTGAGCTTAAGCTTTAATGTAGGTATAGTTTTATAGGTTTTAGCAATAAAGGGTAGTTTTCACTCCTTAAACATATACAGCACCCATCGGCATATAAATATTTTAAAGAGAAGGGTTAGCTAAGCTTAATTCCAAATTTTCATGCAAATCTATGCATTTTGAAAAAAATGCCAGGTTTTGCACTCATTTCAGCTTCGTTTCCTGGACTAGTAGGCCTACGTATTATAGCGTCCACATTATTTTTTACAAATAACTAATGCCAAACCAAATGCAATAGGCGACATAAAAAGTTTTTAATTAATAATTAACTAAGTACCCCAACAACAGTTACGTTTTTCGATTTTTAACTCGCTTTTTTTATTTTTCGTCTTTTTTTTTAGGCTGACGGAGGGGCCGAACGCCCCATTCACCCCTCTCTAAATCCGCCATTGGAATACTATTTGGCAGGGGGTTGATTGGACTTTTCGACTTACAAACAAGAAAATAAAGACATTATCAGGACTAATAACCGATTGCACCAACAATTTTAAGGAATCCTAAGCACAAGGTTATTCTTAAAATGGCCAAACAAGCAATGTGATTGGCTACATTTGAGATTTAACGAAGACTTAACGCTAAGGTTTTTTAAAATTGTTGATGTCACCGGCCATAAGGGTAGTAATTTTAAAAACGTAGTCAGTTTTAAAACACGGGTTAGTTACGGTTGCCTATGCTTTAGCCATTCCACTTCCATTATGGTAGAAAACTGTAGAAAAAGGTTAAAATTTTTGCTGTGCTGTCTATTTTTGTTTTCTGTGTATGTCTGTCTGGACCTAAACAGGTAAATTAATATAATAGCTGTTTTAATTATTACTTTTATTTTTTACTAATTAAAAAAGTTATGATTTATGAAAGTATGTCTAATTTGTTTCGCACTTGACTTCAGGCCGTGACAAATTGTCTAGCAGGTTAAAATTTGAGCCGGTATAAGTTGACTATACAAATTGTGCAGTAAGAAAATATTCATGTATCTACTAATAACAAAAAAAGCAATAAGCTGTATTTTATATATTTATTCAACACACATACAAGTTTGGCAAGAGTTTTTTGACGGACAGGTAAAAATAATTACTCGTAATACTACTTTTCTAAAATCTCATTATCATTGTTTCAACATTTATCGAGTTATTGTATATATTACCGTCAAACACTGAAATCTGTCATTCCCTGAAATGAGTAGTCAGTACATGTATTGCAGGCAAACAGCCTATACATCTTATTTGTCTAACAAGAACTAACCATTCAGTCATTTCCTGTAACGGCAAACAAACAATTAATTAAAATTAATTATTGCGCTGTTTTTCTAAATCATAATTAGCCATTACAGGGCATAACTAATTGCTTAGTCAAACACTAATAATAGGACTATTACGCTGTTTCCCGGCAATAAATGTACTGACTCTAGTCATTTCAGGAAATGACGGATTTTAGTGTTTGACGCCTACATACACTTTAACTTAACTAAAAAGTAATTGTCTCGAAAGTTGCCTCCTCTCCGATTTTGACCAAATTTGGTATTCAGGGGTTTTTTGCGTTTGTTTCAGATTCGTAATCAGCGCCCCAAAAAACCCCCGTATACCAAATTTGGTCAAAATCGGAGAGGAGGCAACTTTCGAGACAATTAAACTAAAATAGTAACCTTGATATTATAGATTTCAAAAAGCATAAAATATCTTTATAGAGGGTGTTTTAAAAGTAAGGTAAAAAAATCTTAAAGCGCGTTTTTGCTAGGTATTGTTTTAAATTTCAAATGATAAATTTTCTATTGTTATAGTATTAATTAAAAGCATAAAATTATTCCACCGTATTCTTTAAAATAAAGTAAAAATAAGTATAAAAATTAAAGTAATTGCATTGTTTTTATGTCGTTTTATAGATTTTGGTACTGGTAATTGGCAGATAAAGTATGGGTTGAATTTTATCTTTCTGTTGGCAATATAAATTTTAGTTTGCTTTAAAGGGCCTAAAATGGACATGACTATGGATTTTAACAGTATTTTTGATATTGGCTTCTCTAGGATTTTCAATTTTTTTTATCTAAAAAGTGAGACATGGGACCCACACCAGATGTATGCCAGGGCCTATTGGCTTCAAGGAGAACATTTTGGTAAAAAACAATTGAATTATTTTAAAATTTGCGAAAAAAGGTAATTTTTTTGGTGTGCTTTCAGGGAAAAATCGGACTTTTAAAGCGAGTCCTCTATTTGTATCTTTTTTTTAATTTGATCGATTTCTATCTTCAAATCCCAAATTTCGCAAAAGTATGTATAATTTTCTAAGAACCATAACCAGTTTAAATTTTTTCACTCAACAATTTTCTTATGCAAATATTTCAGATGCTAGTTTATGATCTGACAATTTTGATCAACTTCGCGAAAAAAATACAAATAGAGGATTGGTTTTTAAAAGTCCAATTTTTTTCTGGTAGGGCTCCCAAAAAATTAATGGTAGGATTCTGCATAAAAATTAAGTAAAGTTAAGTTAACAAAAATTAAGACATTTGTGTGAAAACATGCAAAAAAAAAAAAAAAAAACATGCAAATGTAATCTGTTTATTTCATTCTATGTGTCAAAATTAAAAATCTACGCAGAAATCGGCGTACAAGGTTAAAAAATTATTAATAAGAAAGATAAAAGTTGGTTATCTTCTTAACTTAACTTAATTTTTAATTTGGGTGTATAACTAAAACCATTTAATCACATAATGTTGATCTCTTTTTGTGTTACTTTTAACACATATTTTAACTTAACTTAATTTTTCTGCATAATCCCAACTTAACTTTACTTGACAAATTCTAAAATATTTTTTTAGCAAAGTGTTCTCCTTGAACCTTGAAGTTAATCTGGAATATATTTCGTGTGGGTCCCATATTGAACTTTTTAGATAAAAAAATTTGAAAATCCCAGAGACGCCAATAATTTTTGATGACAATTTAAGTAATGATCAGAAAGGTTGTATAGAAATTGTAGGGTAACCCGAAACAGAGTATTAAATAATAAGAACAATCATATGGTATTTTGAAATGATCATTAATTTATTCAAATATTCTGTATATCCAAATAATCAATGCAAATGATATTGCAAACATTAGAGTTTTTACTTTTAAGGAGAACCAATATGTAAGTTAAAGCTACTTTGGTTTAATATAAATATCCATGATAAATCAATAAATCAAAATATATATATATATATATATATATATATATATATATATATATATATATATATATATATATATATATATATATATATATATATATATATATATATATATATATATATATATATATATATATATATATATATATATATATATATATATATATTTTTTAAATTTTTTGGTTCATTTTCTTGGGAATAGGTTCTAATATAAATTACAATATAACATTTTGATTTTGACGTTTCGCCTTTATTTTAGAGGCATTATCAAAAAATATCTTGTTTCATTCTAAAAACAAAAAAAAAAAAAAAAATAAATATACAATACAATTATGGTACAAACGATACATATACAGTTATAAAACTTAATATTAGAAATCGCCACTCACATGCTTCGACAGAATACGTACCTTGAGAACGTCTACATTATTTGATCTTTTAAACAGACTGAATTCATCTGTATAAACATTTTGTTTTGGAATGTAGTAAATTAAATTGCATAAAAACTGTTAGATTTTTTATTATCATTTTAAATGTATGATTCTTAAGGTAGGGGTTAACATATTAAGGTTGGACTATAATTTTTAGTTAATAATGTTGTTATAAATTTGGCCCAACTTATCTACATCGGTTCTGTCGTTAATCGATTTTTTGTCCCGTTTTATTTCAGTCATTTCTTTTATTGTTAGCTTGTGAAAGTTTCTATCTTTATTTAGTATTTTGGTGTCATTGTAACAAAAATACTACGCTAATACGCTTACCTTATCTAATAATTATTTTCAATACGAATCTTCATTTTATCAACAGATTAATGGCTGTGCTATGGGCTCACCCATATCATCAACCATAGCACAAATAGTTATGGAATACTTAGAGGAGAGCGTGATAGAGAAATCAAACCTGGACATTTTGTTTTTCAAGAGATATGTCGATGACTGTTTAATGGCGGTACCAGAAAATAAAACTGATAATATCCTCAATAGTTTTAATAGTTTTCACAAACAATTACAGTTCACGATCGAAATTGAAACTAATAACAAAATCAACTTTTTGGATATGACCCTGACGCGCAACTATAAAACAAAAAAAATAATAACACAATGGTACACCAAACCTACGTGGTCGGGTCGATATCTAAATTACATGTCATGTCACCCTAAAAAACATAAAATAAGTGTAATGATAGGATTAGTGGACCGTGCAATATATCTCACGTCGCCAGGATTACGACCACAAAGTCTAAATAAAGTTAGAGATACACTCATAAAAAATAATTTTAGAATTGAGGATATTGAGAGAATCATCAAACAAAGAACGTTTAAAATTTATAACAAATTACAAACCAAACAAAAAAACCAAACAGAAACAGAAGATAAATACGTGGCATTACCATACACCAGTGGCCTTTCAGAGAAGATTGCACATATTCTAGGCAAACATGGTGTGCGAACTTGTCACAAATCTCATAATAAATTAAACTCTATATTTACACCATTAAAGTAAAACACCCCTGAACAGTCAAATGTTGTTTATTCCATACCTTGTAATTGCTCAAAAACGTATATCGGAATGACTACACAATTGCTAAAAAACAGAATAAATGGTCATAAGTACCAATCTGGTGCTTCAACAATGACATAACACGAGCGAGATACTTCACAACATTTTGTTACAATGACACCAAAATACTAAATAAAGATAGAAACTTTCACAAGCTAACAATAAAAGAAATGATTGAAATAAAACGGGACAAAAAATCGATTAACGACAGAACCGATGTAGATAAGTTAGGCCAAATTTATAACAACATTATTAACTAAAAATTATAGTCCAACCTTAATATGTTAACCCCTACCTTAAGAATCATACATTTAAAATGATAATAAAAAAATCTAACAGTTTTTATGCAATTTAATTTACTACATTCCAAAACAAAATGTTTATACAGATGAATTCAGTCTGTTTAAAAGATCAAATAATGTAGACGTTCTCAAGGTACGTATTCTGTCGAAGCATGTGAGTGGCGATTTCTAATATTAAGTTTTGGTCTGGAAACGAAACCACCGACCATAGGAAATACGTGTATTCAAGCCCTTCTACCAATTCGCTATGTTCTCTCCTACAATTCCCCTCTGCAACGAGCGCGCCGAACTTGTCCGACTTTCCGCCGTATCAAGCATTGATCATCGATCGATTTATTTCCCTTTTTTTTCCAACAGCCGGCTGAGCGTAAGTACACGTCTTGACTGGTCGCGGGCAGATACACTTCCTTAAAAATGTCTATTTATTCCCTCGACGAAAAAAAACAAATTATTAAATGGTATTACTCGGGTAGTTCCGCACTGGACATAATTGGCAGGTTTGCATTTTCTTTTGAAAATCGGCCAATTCCAGTAAAATCTACGGTTTTGGAAATCATTCATAAGTTTGAAAAATATGGATGTGTACAAAAGGGATAAATTGCCTGTAGACATGGAACAACCTGTTCGACAATTACAGGAAGAAAGGGAAATTCGCGAAATTGCTGTTTGTAGTTTCGCCGAAGTTAACTTTCCCTGTAATATACACAAAATTTTTGAAGAACTTGAATATTCAGCCTCGAACAGTTAGGAATATTTTTAAAGCGTAATAAATTTAAGTGTTATAAGTTGCAAAAAACCCAAGAAATTTTTTAGAGGACGAACTAAAGCGGATGGTATTTTGTGAAGAAGTGATGGAACGTACCAACAGGGATGAACATTCATAGAGAATATTTTATTCACTGATGAGTCATCCTTTTCCTTCATGGAAATCACAATCCATCTGTTGCGGTAGGTTACTCAACAGAAAATAAACATAAAGATTGCAACTAAAACGCAGTACCCTCAAAAGGGTAATGTATGGCCCGGGATTTTAGGAAACTCAATTATAGGTCCATTTTTTATTGATGGCAACCTAAATGGCGAAATATCTTAATCTTTTGAGGGAACAAATTATTCCTACTCTTCGACGCTAATATAACAATTTGAATGAAATTTGTACCCAAATAAGACGTTGTCCTGCTCATAATAATTTTAGTTTGGCAACTTTTTACAGGCTACCTTCCCTGATCGCATTATTAGCACCAGGGGACTATTAAATGGCCTCCTAGGTCTCCCGATTTATCTCCAAATGATTTTTTCTTTGGGGATATATCACTGAGAAAATCTATCGGCACAGTCATGGTGCCCCTAATTTAAGAACTTCTCCCAAAAGGTCGTGAAACACTAAAAATTTCCCACCAATGTTGCAGAACACTCGTCGAGAGTTCTACAACAGGCTGGGATATTTTTTACCCAAAGCCGGTGGCATTTTGAACATCTAATTAAATAGACTTTTTTTTTAGGAATAAATCTTATTTTCATTTTTATAGAATTATTATTAATTTTATTTGTAGAATCTTTTTTTAAATTTTTTTATGACCGAATACCAGTTTATTTCGCTCAGTCGGAAAAAAAAAACTTATGAAAAAAAATTTCCACAAGAATACGGCATATCGTAATTTTGCCTACTTTTTTCCCAAAAGCGTCCCAGTACCTTCCTCCAGCGATGTGGGTAAATGCCGAGCCGAACGAGATCAGGACATCGCCTTTCGTCGGACGGCGATGGCTGACCCAACAACACCCAATCGTTTGCCTATGTTTTAAACCCTTTATGTATTTCTGGTCGGTGGGTTCGTTTCCATCGTTTGTACCATAATTGTATTGTATATTTTTTTTTCTTTTTTTTTTTTTTTAGAATGAAACAAGATATTTTTTGATAATGTTAAAATAAAGGCGAAACGTCAAAATCAAAATGTTATATTGTAATTATTGGGGGCCTATTCCCAAGAAAATTAACCAAAATTAAGAAATATAAAAAGGTTCAAGAAAGTAATAAATAATATATATATATATATATATATATATATATATATATATATATATATATATATATATATATATATATATATATATATATATATATATATATATATATTATATATATATATATATATATATATATATATATATATATATATATATATATATATATATATATATATATATATATATATATATATATATATATATATATATATATATATATATATATATATATATATATATATATATATATATATATATATATATATATATATATATATATATATATATATATATATATATATATATATATATATGTATATACGTTTGGAAAGTTTATAACCGAACATAGACGTTTTGCAAGTAGAACAAAGAAATAAACCACAAAAAAAAAAACAGAGTGAGATCAAATTTAAACTAGGACATAATAGCTTAAACAACCTACGCTCGACGAAGGTTGCCGTATGCCTCGAAACATGTACTTTTGAGACAGCGCTTTATAAGTATCGACACATTGCAAGCTTTGTCTCACTTCTTTCACGCAGTTAAAGGGGTTGTCCGTTTCTGTTTGATACATTATACTTTATCCCTATGTTCGGTTTTGGATTTTCCACACCTGTATTTATATATACAGTGTGTCTACTTAAGTTGGCAACATATGGAAAACATTTTTATTATTCATTTTACGAAAAAAAAATATTCTTTATAAAAAGTTCTGCATGCTCCAAAATTTATAATGCAATCAACGGATATAAAATTTTATCAATCTTATACGGGGTGTGCCAAAAAATATGAATTTTGCCTAAGAGTAAAGTTCCTTTATATTTCACAATTTCAAAAATTGTTATAATAAAAAGTTGTTCGAAATTAAAAACTATGTTTAAATATGCAATAACATTTAAAATTTAATTAAAAAAATATATATATATATATATATATATATATATATATATATATATATATATATATATATATATATATATTAAAATTTTAATTTTTTTATTTTAATTTTAAATTTTATAATTTCTTTTCTTTTTTTTTCCAAAATTTTGCTTTTTTTAAAAGATGTTTTGAATTACTGTAAAACATTTTTTTTTCAATCATCAGATATTGAATTTTTTTTTAAACCCGTACGAGGTATGTTAAAAAATATGAATTTTAGGCAGTAAAATACCTTTATATTTAACAATATCGAAAATTGTTATTATAAAAAGTTTTTGGAATTAAAAATTACGATTAAATATGAAGTTGCATTAATTTATACAAAAAAAAAAATAAAAATATGTCTTGAAACATCTCTAATCGAACTACGAAAATTTTAGAATACATATTATATTATAAGATCCGATTTTGGATATTATAAGATGTTCTATCATTTCCCGGGTTTTAAACCCGGAAAGCATCAACTTTATTTTTTTAATGGAACACCCGATATTTTTCAAAATTTTTTTCTAAGGATCATTCCTGATATAAAATCTAAATTATATCCAAACCATTCTGCTAGTTTTTAAGAAAATGGGATTAAAGTGTCAAAAGCACATTATGCAGTTTTAGGGAAAAAACAAATAAATATATAAAAAATTATTTTTTAATTTTTTTTTTTTTTGGGAAGACTTATTGTGGAGGTCATAATAAAACTACTTCCGGCTTTACCGGGAAATGCTGGAAAAATTTACTTTTTAATAATGTTACTTCAAAAATTTAAATGCAACACCCTGTATATTTTTTTAAATTTGGATTCTCGGTCATTCCTGAATAAAAAAAATTTATAATATCCTATACCCCATTTTTTTTTAGTTTTTTTAAAATCGATTAAATTCCAAACGACCGCACATTATGCAGTTATAGGGGAAAAAAATAAATGTTAGAAATTAATGCCTAAAATAATTAGGCCCTCTTTTGGAGCAATTTTGTTATTTTAATATTAGTTTTATTTGAGAATTTAAAAAAAAATTTAGAATTAAATTAAAAAAATTTAAAAGTTTTTTTTTAAAGTTTATTTGTTTCCCCTTTTTTTTATGCGTCGTTTGGGCATCTTTAATGCCATTTTCTCAAAACTAACAAAGATAGGTATAGGATATTATACAGATTTTATATCAGGATACCCAAAATCAAATTTAAAAAAATATACAGGGTGTTCATTTAAATTTTTGAAGTAACATTATTGGGAAAAGTCAATTTTTCCCGCACTTCCAAAGCCGGAAGGGTTTTATTATGACCTCCAAGATAGAGTTTTAAAAAAATTAAATAAACATAATAATTTTTTTTATCATTTTTTGTTTCCCATAAAACTGCCTAATATGCGGGAGTTTGACATCTTTAATCCATTTTAAAAACTAGCCAGATAGGTATAAAATAATATACATTTAAAATCAGAAATAGTAGAATCAAATTTTAAAAATTTACAGGGTATTCCATTGAAAAATCAAAGTTGATGCGTTTCCGGTTAAACCGAAGTGATAGAACATGTATAATATCCCAAAAACAACATCTTATGATATATTATAGCATCTAAATTTAAACTATATGTTTTTATTCAAAATAAAAGGCTGGGTAGTAAATTTTGTTGTCACCCTTTTTTTTATATATATATATATATATATATATATATATATATATATATATATATATATATATATATATATATATATATATATATATATAAATATATATATATATATATATATATATATATATATATATATATATATATATATATATATATATATATATATATATATATATATATATATATATATATATATATATATATATATATATATATATATATATATATATATATATATATATATATATATATATATATATATATATATATATATATGTAAAACCATTGCTCTTTAAAAAAAGAACTCTGTATTACCCACCCAGGACGGTAGCCAAGAAAAATGGACAAAGCGGCAGAGAGAAAAATAAAAAGGTTGGCTACTGAAAATCCTTTCATGTCTGCTGAAGAAATCCAAAAAGAAATACCGGAAGTTAAAGTATCTTTGCGAACTATTCGCTGTCGGTTAACCAAAATGGGCCTTTACGGGCGTCGACCAGCGAAAAAACCTATGGTATACAAGAGGAATAGGGCGGCTAGGATCCAGTTTGCCCAGGATCATTTGGAATGGACACCTCAAAAATGAAAAACGGTGCTTTTTTCCGATAAAAGCAAGTTCTGCTTGTTTGGATCGGATGGCATGCAATGGGTTCGTCGTCCTAGAAACACTAGACTGGATCCAAGGTATACAAGGGTAACGGTAAAACATGGGGATGGGAATATTATGGGGTGGGGCTGTTTCTCTGGTTGGGGACTGGGGCCATTGGTAAAAGGAGATGGTAAAATGGACCAGTTCTAGTTTTTGCATATCCTTGAAGACCATATGTTTTCTCATACTGAAGAAAATATGCCACTTCGTTGGTCTTTTCAGCAGGATAATTACCCCAAACACACTGCGAAAGTGATCAAAAAGTGGTTTCAAAACAACAACATCCCTCTAATGAAGTGGCCTGCACAAAGCCCTGACCTAAACCCCATCGAAAACCTTTGGGAATATTTAGGCAGGAAAATTAGGCAAAAAAATAAAGAAAAATTTAAAAACCCCGACGATTTGTTAAGAGCACTTCAAGAAGAATCGAGAGAAGAATGGAATTTTATATCACAAGACTACATTGACAGCTTAATCCACTCCATGAAAAGTCGATATATTATAGTAATAAAGAATAAAGGATATGCCACACATTACTAGTGTCAAGGACTGTATATGACCAATACATTTAAATTAATTAAGAAAAAAACATTTTGTTTCTCCACTTTTGTCATTGTAAAATTTGAATATAAATATTTATTTTCCACAGTACTCCTGTTCATCTGAATTAATTTACTCTACGAACAAGTACAAATGAGCCTTAATATAAAATCATTAAAATGACTTTTAATATAAAATTGTTTATATAAGATTATGGCTAAACAATTGTTTCTCCACTTTTGGCCGTTAGTGTATATATATATATATATATATATATATATATATATATATATATATATATATATATATATATATATATATATATATATATATATATATTATATTTTAATTTTTAACATTCCTTATATGTTTTATATATTAGGTAATTGTTTATCAGTTTAGTGACAGTATTGTTTGTCTCCAATCCAAAATGTTTTCGGATTTTTTTTTATTCCAAACGAATAACCAGTGTTTGACAAGTATTCCAGCAAAAAAGTTACAAAAAACGAAACTAAATTTCTTGATTATTAAAAAAATGTGCTAATGTAATTTTGCGGCTGCCCATTATTATTGTCACTGATAGAGGATTACGTAAAATAGAAAATACCGTAATAAACATCAATATTTAACAAAATATTAATATTTTCTAAATATCCGAAAAAATATAAAAATATCGACCCTTTCATATTTTAAAATTGTTTGGCAAAAAAGTGTTGTAGGCTGGATTAAGTGCTCGATCGACGGTCAGAACTGACATCGGTCACAAGAAGATTTATCGATGAAAGTGTATGATCAACTGCAGTGCAGAGCTAATCGAGTGTGTTACCCGTTCTGAACGCGTGCCTATAATTAGGACACGCCGCTCGTCTCTTAAAGTGGGGAAAGAACCTTTTTGAGCCTGTTTTATTCGAATCAAAGCACCCGATGTAAATATAATATTCCAAGAATTTTTCTTTTACATGTATTTTAAAAATGGGCCCGTTTTAAAGCTATGTTTATATAACATTTTTGTCCAAGGAATCTTTCATTAAGCGTTGTCCCATGTTTTTTGAAACACCCATTATAAAAATCAATTTAAGCGAGATCAAAAAATATTTAATTTACCTGATGAGAAAAAGGTGAAAATAAATAAAAAATTTGACAGGATTTAAATACAACCCGTTTTGAGTTGGCCACTTAGTACATATTAAAAGAATATAAATAAATGATGGCTCTTGTAGACTGAACTACTGTATAATATTCTGTAAAAATTGTAGGTAACAATGTTAAAACGTGAGTATGAACGAAAGGTTCGAGAAGAACAGGAAGCTACTGCTTACGTTTTTCAAGATTTTATCAATACTTTTCAAGAGTCTTCCACCGCTAGCGTAGCATTTGTTAAATCTGAAGTGCTATATTCCGATAAAAATCAGTTAAAGCCATTGGATGGGCAACTTTATAATCCTACACCAGTAATTAAAAGTTCAATAGCACTTAAAAATGCATTGGAATGTGCGAAACTATTAAAGGAAACTAAACTTGAAAAAACAAAAAAGAAAGATAAACCAAAATCTAACCTGGAATTGCTGAAAGAGGAATTAAAGCAACGACATTCTGAAAAGGACGAGAGAGACAGGCTTAAGGTAAGAAAACTCTTAATTAAAAAACTTATTTGTTAATGATTGAATTAAAATATCTGTTAGTAAAAAGTACGATACGACTGATTATTATTTAAACATCTTATTCCATTTGGATTAAATTTGGTAAAATTCGGTTAAAAACTACCGCTGTCCCGCTTTTAATATTGGCAAGGTTGTCAAACATTCTTGTTATTCAGTAATTAAAAGCAAGAATTGAATTAACACCCTGTATTTTATGGACGTTTAGTCAAAAATAACGATATAGGGTTTTGTTACATTTATTTAAAAGTCTTACTCGTAAACACAATACCATGGCTTTTTTATTATGCTTCGTTATTTGATCCATTGTGTTCAGTGTTTTTTTTAAATTTTATTTCAGTAATACCACTTTTATTCAATAAAATAATAAAAACATTATTTACGAAATGGTATTAAAGTTTTTTTTTACATATTCAAAACCAAATATCAGTTGAAAATTTCTCTATGATAGTCTTGGCAGATTGAAAGTTGATTCGAAAAGAAGTAAAATACATTTTAATTAAAATATATTTAAATAGTTTTTTTTGGAACCACCATCCTAACTTATAGCGAAAACCATTGTGAAAAAAGCTGCACCAGTTCGGTTAAAAAACTGCACTGGTGTAATTGTGAATAGATTTCAGATGACCTTAAGGTTTTATAAAAATGTACTTTTATCTTCCATAGGAAAAAATACAAATGCAAATTGTACAAAAACTAGTGCCGCTCGATCTCCTATTCAATGTGCGGAACTAAGAGCGAAAAACATTGGTGAAACTGTGCACATTAAGTGTATTTCTGTCCCTTATTATCCCCCAGTGGTTTTTGCTATAACTATACTTAATGCAAAAAGTGCCACACCAGTGCGGAACTTTTTCCCCATTGGTTTTCAGTATTAAAAGTTTGGGGAATCTAAAAAATACTGACCTCCATAAACATTAAACCTTCTCTTATAGCAAAAATCATTGGTAAAAAGTTTGGCATTGGAACGACAATGGAGCTACACCACTTCGCTTCAAAAAATTGCACTGATGGAATTGTCAAAGGATTTTAGATGACTTTGGGATTTTGTAAAAATTTACTTCTATCTCTCCCAGTAAAAGTACAAATGCAACCTGTAAAAATTAAAATGGTCCCTTTCTCAATTACACACACGCCGTCAAATTTGGCGCTTGATCATGGTCGTCTTTTCTAAAACTCGTGCCGCACTAACTGCATTGAGTGCAAGAAATACCGCTCCGATTTCCCACTGGATTACAAACCTGCCCTACATTTACTAATGGTTTTCAAATTTTGTCCTAGTTGCTTTGCTTTGCTTTGCTTTCACTTTTTTTGGTCTCCGTCGGTGGACGTTCAACCAGCTCTCCCCTTTCCAGACACACGTTGTTATCAACGTGGCTTTCCCAGGCTTTGTACGTGGAACTTCTGGATAGTCGGGCTCTGTAGCCCCCAAAAATTCCGAACTTTTCAAAAACTTAAATTTTCAAAATTTTCTAAAATATTTTCTTATCGATGCAGGCACAAAAAATGGACATCCGACCAGATGACTGCTACTGGTATCGCGCATAACCGTTTTCTGTCAGTACTGCTTCTTCCTGCTGAGCGCGCAACCATCTTCCGCCATTAGGAAAATCCCTCGTGCGTGGGGCTCCCAGAAAGAAACAGATATAGGAATCATCGCTCACAGCGCTTGGCCCCAGAAGAAGGACTCCATCTTTTGGCTTGAGTTTCTTCTTGATCCCCGATGGTAAAAGCCGTTGATACAGCTCCTTCAGCCGCCTTCCCGGAAAAAACTATGTAGTTTTTTTATCGCGAGCACTTCACTGATCGGAGGTCAAATAGGAACTGTTTGTCCTAGTTCCACACCAGTGCGGAACTTATTTCCAAGTGGTTAGCAGTTACCTACTAAAGGCAGCATTGCTCTTGGTTAATAGAGGTAAGGATCACCCTCTCTTATGGCTGTTTTGTTCAAAAAATGGCTCTCACTAGGAGGCGCTGGTGTAGCTCAGGGACCCAATGAAAACCAATGACCTTGACCGAAATATATAAAGTAAAGTGTATGCGGCTCACTGGAACACAACGCCATCTTAATTAACTGCAATTTAAGGGCCATTTTTGAAACACAGTGGGAGATCCTTACCTCTAGAATCCATGATTGATTGTAATACTTATTTTAAGCAGACAATCAATTTTATTTGTCTGATTTTAACATTAACATTGTTGTTTTTGCTAAAATCTTCTAATAATTCTTTACATCGATAATTTTTAACGTGGTCTATATCGACTTCTATCTGCAAAGGGCTCATGGCAGCTGCCAAATACACATTTAAGTTAAAGAATTTACAAAAAAATAATATTAGGTAAACAGGAGGTCCATCCAAAACGAAAAAAAAAAACGTAGCTAAAGATCCACGAGGCAAAAAAGTTTGTGTGGCATATTATGATAAATAGATCATGGGCTTTTAAACAAAATTGTATTTTAGGATTGTCGTCAAAAATTACTAAATAAAAAAATATTTCACCTGGGCAAAATTGCGAAATAAATGCAATTACTAAATATATTTATTACCAACATAAAGGTCTACACGACCAAAAAAAGTTAAATATTTATTTCTTGATCATTTTGTCGTCATTGTAATATGCTTCGAGCATATATCTACTAGAGGCAGCCTTGCTGTGTGACCAAGCGTCTGAAAGAGAAAGAAGAATGGGTGTACAACCTTTCTCTCTTGCTCGACATGCAGATTGGTCGGCGGGGAGAGGTATATATTTCGCTGACCAATCGGCACGCCAATCGAGGTACATAACCTCCACGCCGACCAGTAAGCACGTTGAGCGAGAGAGAACGGTTATACACCTAATCTTTTTTTTCTCTCGCATGCTTGTTTGCACGGCCAAGGGACAAGGCTGCCTGAAGGAGGTATATGCTCGAAGGTAATATCCTTCAACCATTGCCTTGTCTAGATTTTTAGAATTGTCTAGTATAAGCTAGTATAACTAAAAAAATTCAGAAGGCGATGGATCAAATAAATATAATCTATTACCATGATCATCTGATATACTGCTTATACATTATTAAATTCCAGGAAGAAATTACATTGACAGGACCTGCTATAAGTTACTTCGATGGGGGCGATCCTAATTCCACCAATCTCTTTGTTGCAAACTTAAATACAAGCATTTCAGAAGTGGATTTAATGGAGGAATTTGGAACTTATGGACCTTTAGCTAGTGTAAAAATTATGTGGCCGAGAGGTAAAATTAATATCGCGCAGTTTGTTCGACTGGAATATATCATCAGTAGACATCGGATTATATGTATTTATATGCAAATGCATAACACATTTCTTTTATAACGCATTGCATATTTAAGTACTTTTCTTTTGATAGTGCTTATTTTATTATTATACAGGGTCCTGCAGCTCACCTCCCGTCTTATGTAGCTCTTTTATTATTTACTGTAAAATTTTCATATCTTGCAGACGTTACCTTTAACCTACGGTGCATTTCAGAAAATAATTTTGGTTATACAGGGTGTCGCAAAGTGTGACGTCTCGATGGTGCATTTTTTTAAATGGAACACTGTGTATTTTTTTATATATTTAGGTACCTCTTGTTAACATCTTCTCTAAAATTTTGCTAACATCGGTTCAGTAATTTCAGAGAAAAAATAAAAAATATAAAAAAACTGTTTTGCACCATTGTATTTAAAAATGAATAAAAATACTCCATATGGCTTGATTAATAGAATTAAACAAGAACTTATTAAGTAGGGTTATATTAGTCGCTTATGTCATGTTTGGTTATTTCGAACTGTACAGGGTGTCCAAAATTTAGTGTCAAACTCTTCAAATTTGAAAGCACTTTATTTTTCTTATTTTAAATACGAGCCCCTGTATATTTTTAGGTCGTTAGATGTAGAATTAAAAAACAAACATTTTTCTAATTATAACCCTATCTAAATTCCTAACACATTAAAAGTTATTCGTTGAAAACTCATTTTTGCATGTATTTTAATAGTAATACCATTGAATAAAAATGATAGGTGGCTATGAAAAACAATTTATTGACATTAGAGTTTCCTAATAACGTTAATTATTACCTAGAAATTGGTTGAAGTTACATAAATGTTAGCCGAAAGTATTAAAAATTAAAAATTAGGTTTATTTAACATTTAAAGGTTTTTTAAAATTAATTTTATTTCAATTAATAAATAATAATTATTTACTGGAATTTTTATAATATGTCAAACTAAGATTTTGTAAGTTAAATAAACTCCAATGTTAATAAATTGTTTTTCATAGCCACCTATCATTTTTATTCAATGGTATTACTATTAAAATACATGCAAAAATGAGTTTTCAACGAATAACTTTTAATGTGTTAGGAATTTCGATAGGGTTATAATTAGAAAAATGTTTGTTTTTTAATTCTACATCTAACGACCTAAAAATATACAGTGGCTCGTATTCAAAATAAGAAAAATAAAGTGCTTTCAAATTTGAAGAGTTTGACACTAAATTTTGGACACCCTGTACAGTTCGAAATAACCAAACATGACATAAGCGACTGATATAACCCTACTTAATAAGTTCCTTGTTTAATTCTATTAATTAAGCCCTATGGGTATTTTTATTCACTTTTAAATACAATGGTGCAAAACAGTTTTTTTTTATATTTTATTTTTTTTTCTCTGAAATTACTGAACCGATGTTAGCAAAATTTTAGAGGAAGATAGTTGACTACAAGAGGTACCTAAATATATAAAAATACACAGTGTTCCATTAAAAAAAATGCACCATCGTGACGTCACACTTTTTTGCGACACCCTGTATACCTAATCAAAATTATTTTTCTGAAATGCACGTAGGTTAAAGGTAACGTCTGCAAAATATGAAAATTTTACAGTGAATATAAAATATATATATATATATATATATATATATATATATATATATATATATATATATATATATATATATATATATATATATATATATATATATATATATATATATATATATATACACAGTAAAGCGCACCGTACTGCGAACATAGGAGGCTCCTGGACATTTTGGATGTACCCAATTCTAAAATACCAATAATAATTTTGTGGCTTGCATCTCAACTTCCGTCTCGTTTTCTCACGTGGCGCATTTTTGGTTAGGACTGGTGGGGAGTGCGGTGATAAATTCGGTATAATTTATCTGCCCAGTTTAGTTGTGTAGTACGTTTTTATTTTCAGTAAGTGGATGCAGTGTTTATAGGCAAGTAGCAGGAGCTAGCTAGCGTCAACCGACTTCGATCTGATTTCTTATCAGTCATAAATTTAAAATTAGTTGCTTACGAGACCGCAACGTTTGCTGCTTAAAAACCAAACAGTTTTTCATAATAAAATAAAATAATTAATGGAACGTAGAAGATATTTTTAAGAAAATAATTTAATGTGCATTCATAGAATAAAAAAAGAAAAACTTTTTCAAGTTATCAAAGATGATCAAATAAACCATCTTCTTGAGCCAAACAATAACCAAGATTGTCATAAAAACGCCTTCCGACATGTTAGAATGTTAAGGGTAATAATCCTAAATTCCCAATTCCCAATTTGTAATTGCAATTCTTGTAGATTATTAGCCCTATTCTCCTGGAAACCATAAATTTATGATTTTACGTGACCTCAGAGAAAAAAATCGTTGGGTGAGACCATAAAGTGAAAATGTCGATTCATCAGTAAAAACAATGTTTCTTATAAAATTTTCATTGTTATTTTTCATTTCCATTACAGTTTCAAAAAATTGCCTTCGTCTAAAATGATCATCAGGGAAAATTTCATTGGTTTTTTTTACTTTGGATCGGTATCAATTTTTTTCAGCACTCTTTCCACTGATCTTCTGCTCAAATTAATCTATTGTATTAATGGAAACTTAGGATTTTTAATAACACTTGCCACTACCATAATTTCTTTCATTTTCCTTTTGTTGTTTTTTTCTGAGGCACTATCATGTTTATGTTTTCTTGGAGTTAAACAACCAAATGTCAGAAAGTTTTTAATGACTCGGTAAATAGTGGAAATCGTGAGAGTCGGCCTGGTTAGAAATAAATTATTAAATATCCATTATTAATAACTATTATTAAAAAAACTTTTTGGTCGCAAATAATCGACACAGTACAACTATTGCTGTCGAGCGTTCGATACTAAAGAACTATTTCAGAAATAAACGTATTGAATTGTTTGCTGTAAAATTATTGATCGATAAGCAATGCGTGCGGCGTTTTTAGGTACATCCAAAATCGTCTAGGATCGTCCTATGTGCGCAGTGGTCTGCGCTTTACTGTATATATATATATATATATATATTTTTAAATATATATATATATATATATATATATATATATATATATATATATATATATATATATATATATATATATATATAATATATATATATATATATATATATATATATATATATATATATATATATATATATATATATATATATATATATATATATATATATATATATATATATATATATATATATATATATATATATATATATATATATATATATATATATAATAATGAACATTTCAACAAAAAGATCGTACCATTTAATTTTTAGACCCATTTTCAAACTGCTGTAATTAAAATTTTTTTATTTTTTTTTGAATATCTAAAACGAAGTTTAAAACCGCGTTTCTTCTACTTTAAGCTGTATTGTATTTAGATTTAGTAAGATGAATATTATTATGATGTACAGGTTGATCAATAGAGTGCTGCAAATAAAACAAAAAATCGAGTGTGTCCCAATTCAGTGGTATTTTTTTTGGTCGTTATAATATGGGTTGTTACCAAGGTCATATCAATATCTCTAGACGTTTATGTCAGTTTTTGAATTAAGGACCTCTGGCTTGCGATACACTTCTTAACGTTAAATTTTGGTAATCAATTCTTTAAAAAGCTATAACTGGAAAATGGATTGACGGATTTCAACGAGTGTTTCATATTCGGAAAGCTCATTTCATGCAGATTTTTTATGTCCTAAGCACGTTTCGATAGGTTATAATTTTATGAGTATACGGGGTCAACATATACCAAAAACGTAGCTGATTTAGAAATCCTAAATATAGGGTAAATTATTGAACGCCAAAGGGACCATATGTGTGTGTTTTGTTTAAAAAATGGCCAAGTTGAAGTTTGTGTCAATATCTCGAAACGATTTCTACCGTTAATCGATTTGTGCTGTTTAAGTGCCTGAAAACTTATTATTTAGCAAAAATACGACGTTATTATGCATAGATATATAAGCAAAGGAAGATAAAACTGTTTACAATTAAAAGCAATCAGACATTAAAATAGTGTCTACCTCTCTAGACCACTTGATGGTCAAACGTGCTTGATACACATGCATCCTTGCCAATTGTCCTTTATTGGCGAATTTTTAGGATATTGCTTTATTAATATTTTCTTTTTAAATTCTTAAAGAGACCATAGATCATAACATGTCTTTATGCAATAACTTAGTAGCAGCGACAGAAATATGTTTTTTAGTTGATTTTTATTTTGCTTTATCAATATTATTCTCAAAAATAATCAAAACGGAATATTAACGGTCAAGATGGGCAACACTGCTTTTTGTAGTTTATTCATAAGTTTCGTACGCTACGGTCACAAAGGTCGTCGACCAGCTAGTGGTAAATTTTTTATTTGTGTTGTGAGGCGGTGTTGCATTTTGTTTAAACTAGCTCAGAGAGAGATTTGTGTTTTTAAAGTGTGGTTATAAGACTATTTTCTTAATATTTTATGTATTATTTTTAATAAACAGACTAGAAAATGGTTGTGAAGTGCCAGGTTTGTGGAAAACTGGATTCTCGTAACAAAAATCTTTCGTTTCACAGGTAAGTTTAAACAGTTCTTTTATAAAACTTCATTTCATTGACGTGCAATACCAATGCAAACAAATAACATTTTGTTGTTAATACCTTTTATGTTATATTTTTGTGCAGATTAACAACGATTGTTTACTTATTTTAGCATAAAATTTGATTATATAACTAACGAAAAAATTGTCTAATTATTTTATAATCGATTAAAAGTAACCATAAAGGTATAGTTTTTGTTATAAACTTTTTTATTAGAGTGCATATGAACGATTTCAATTATAAAATTTGTTTTAAGGTTTCCTGTTGACCTGGAGAGAAAAAAATTATGGTTTTCCCTACTTGGGTTTGAAAAGAATATGCAGTTACCACAAAGTGCCAAAATTTTTCAGATTATTTTGAACCTTGTGATATTATCACAAATAGAAATGAATAGTTAGTTAAATATTCTTGGATAAGTTAAGAATGCTTTAATATTGTTACTGAATACAATAAATTATATGCAAAAAAACAGTGAAATTTTTTCTTACCTTTTTTCTTTTCTCGTAATCAAAAAACATTAAAAACATAGAAGTTAAAAATACCCATTTAATTTAGAAAAATGAAATTTATTTACAAGAAAGGTTCCTAAAAATAGATTTTTTATTTAAATCCAAATCCCACATTTTAATTTTCCTAAAACCTTCCAATTATATTTTAATATTCGTACTGAACTAAACATTTTTTGGTCTATTAATTTCCTTCTCTTACTTTTACAAAATGGTATTGCATGCGTTGTAATGGATTCATGACAAAAGGCTAAGGTTAGTTCCTAGTACTTGTTAGGTCATCAGTCTATTGCACGTATCAAAGCCATTGACCGTGAAGGCTAACAGGTACTTATATTATGTTATGTTATTATTTAAATATTAGTTTATATAACAATACTGATATATTATTGTAAACTGTGTATATTAAATGATGTTTATGTTTTGTTTTTTATATATATGTTATATATATATATATATATATATATATATATATATATATATATATATATATATATATATATATATATATATATATATATATATATATATATATATATATATATATATATATATATATAACTGATTTATACACATTAAGATTAGATACGATTAGATATAATTAGATATATTTAGATGCATTTCGATGCAGTAAGATAAGTTTATACTATTTTTATATTTTTATATTAAAGTATGTTTTATACAAAGTCTCTTGTTTGACTTTTGACGTGTACCAGATACTACGAACCAAGTACAAAGCAGAAGTACACCACATGGCGACCCTGCCATGAGAAGTACACCACATGGCGATCCTACCAGTTACATGTTGAGAAGTCAGGAAAAGTGCATACCGTCCAGTGATATGGTAAATAGACGCTAATATGGGCAAATCATCTTCCAAACATGCGGAAATTACTGACTCTGGAGTAGTC
>JAHBCN010003852.1:148463-159564 GCA_019359885.1 Listronotus oregonensis
AGAAAGTTTTTTTTTTCCCGAATATTTTACTTTCAGTTCATATCTGACAAACAAATAATATTTTAACACATCCTTAATAGTAGCAAAACTTTACAGGTAAGTTTACTTGGTTTGTCCCAACATAGGACATTCCATTGTTTTTCTACTGAATATAGTCTTTTTTCCATTCATTTTTAACAAAACCCGATTAAAAATATTAATAATTTACAAGATTGATTCTTTTAACTTAAACCCCAAGTCGCGTCGGTCGAGCCGGTCCGCCAATATTAGTACAGCGATAAATTTGACGGTGTTTTGGGTTGCGTTGCTAAGATATCATAATTTTTTTAAGTATATATAATAATAAATTACTATATTAGGTTTATAATAATTATATAAAATGTTTTATAATAGTAATAATTATTATTTTTTTATATACAATAGAAATGGGAAAAATATGATTTTTTTTGTTTTATTAATATGTTGTAGAGGGCACAAAGACCTTCAATCTAATTGTATTTTTTTTTCCAAATTAGGTAAATTAAAAGGCATGTTTTGCCGGGTATTGCTTTTTTGAAATTCAGTTTTTAATTTTTCGGCAGTAGGGAAAAGTAGGGGCGTTTCCGCCTCCGTCCTCGGAGGAGCTTATCATCTTAATATCTCTGACGTAATTAAATATTTAGGAATCTTGTGTGACGCGTTATTTAGGGCGTGGTCAATTTTTATCAGTCAAATGTCAAATGTCACCTATCAAATGTCATCTCCCAAATTGTCACCTGTCATATGTCAAAAACCACGTGACTTGAAAATGGCCGTTACACTGGGATACTTGTGCTAAGACCTAATATTGATTTGGGGCAAACTCGAAAATTTTGGTTATACCGTTCGGGGGGCTATCGACTAAAATCGTTATTTAACCCTGATGATGAGTCTAAGACGAGCGGTTTAAATTGTTTAAAATTGGAAACGTCGTACCACGAATAGCAAAAAACCGCATGACGCCATCTTTAACCATAAAGGGGCTAAAGCTGTTTAAAAATCGTCGAAATTCATCAATTAGCGATTGGAGGGGTAACCCTATAGTAAATTGATCATTGTGGGCTTCATGCCTTAACATTAGTCTTACACGTAGGTCTAATATGGTTATTTTAGCGTCCTATACAGGTACAAAAAAATAATGACGCCTGTCAGCTGTCAAATGCCACCTGTCCCTGTCATATTTCGCGAACCACGTAACAGAACCTGTTACGTGGATGGACTTCTTAGGGTCTTACGCATGCACTAAAATAATGGCGGTGATCAAATGTCACTTGTCAAATGTCTAACCTAACATGTGGGAGGGGCCCCCTGCGCTTAAGCACCGGGCCCAGGGTGTAGGCCGGGGTAGGCGTGGGTGAAGAGCCTTATTATTATATTAATCTTCATTTTAAATATTAAATAATAAAACACATTGTATATTTAAATTAATTTATTTAAACCACATATACAGGGTGAATCAAAAAAAAGGCTACATTTAATTTGCTACTAACATTACATAAAATTACAATACTACGTTCTACTAACTATACTTAACCTAAAATTACAAAGATGTATCTATATACCAAACCTATGAAATAGGATTTTAATTACAAACTCAACAGAATTTTTAAGTATTGATTTAAGTTTATCCCCCTAAAAACGTAATTTTATCATCAAATTTTTTAACTCTTCGCAGTAAATCGCTTGGTACTGTATTTCTTTTTTTTAATAAAAGTTTTAATGAGTCAAGGTTAACATATTCAATTTTCAATCTTAATAGGAAACATATAATAGTCAAATTTTAAACCATTTATAAAAAAAATACCTTGATGAACCCTTTTCCAAGTAACATTATATTCATGTAACCATACAAAGTCTTTTCAGGAATATCTTTCAAATCATTTTCTCTTTTAAGCTTTTTTGCTAAAGGGTAGGGATGTTTTAAATTATTGATTTTGAGAGTCATCGTGCTAATGATCTGCATCACTATGTCTAATCAGTTTATTTAATGATATCAGCTTCTCTTAACTCTTAAGAATACTTATAATCTCGTTTTCATTAGAGTTATTACCAGCTACCTTACTTGCCATTAACAATTTTAATCTATCCACAAGCTCATTTGGATCATCCCAGTTTCGTAGTCAATTTTATTATTGGAAAATGTTTTGTAATCGGGTAAAAAAACCAGACTGACTATCGATTGGTGAAACCCTTTAGGCTGTTGTGCACGTGTTTAAATTTTAATTGCTTGTCACGTTCTCTCTGCTTTCTTCATTTTTCCCCTCTTATACGTTCAAGTAATGGTTTAATTGTTAGCATATATTTGACACCTCTATTTCCTACATGTTGTTCCTTTTCATTAAATTTTCTTTAGCATTTATTGAAAATAATTTTTGCAAAGGTTCGCTCATCAGTGCAGTCAATTTGTTTTTTAATGGATTGGTCTTAAATAAAAGTTCATATAGTCCAGGAGTTCCAGTAAATTTTTCTCCTTTAATATAAATATCCGTTCGTTAAATTAAGCCGAGAATCACCAAAAGTTAGATGATCGGTGGCTAAATCATGTTTTAAATATGTGCATCTTACTCGTTTTCCTATCAGTTATAAATCCTTTCACATATTCTCTCGGTAGCGGGTCATCTATCTAGATATTCCCTAAAGGTTCTTCCGTAATATTTATCCATTTAAAAGGGTTATATTGGGGGATCGACTCTGAAGTCGTCGTAAAAGTAACTTTCTGCAGGGTTATGTTCATACATAGTTCTGTTTAAATAAAGCTTCCTCGCCACCCGTTCATATCCTGAGCCAGGGAACTATCTTCTCGTGTCTCGACATTAATTGAATTATCGTTATATTCTTTCTTCTTGAGCAGCTAGCTCGTTTGTTTTTGAACAGGGTCAGGAAAATTAAGTGGAAATCGTGGTTTTTTTATTACTGTCGAAGAATATTGTTCACTTTGTCGTCTTTTTACAGACTTGGGTGTAAATGGTGTAGATTGTTTACCATACTGTATCAATTCGGATATTAGTTTTCAAAGGTCTTACGTATTCTCCAATGTAACAGCATTTTCATAGCGGCCAGCTTTAAGAGAATCATATATTTTTTTTACATTGCGCGAATGTTCGTCAAGAAGTTGAAGAATGTTTGGATCTGCTTGCAAACTCCCTTCTTTTCTGGTCGCTGATCACTGGAGTTCTGATATTCTTCAAATTGCACCCTTGGCCACCCAATTTCTTTAAATCCAAAAATATTTTTTACGAATACTATTGGAAGGCTTCAATTATTCTACGTTTAACATCCTTATCAAGCTTGTTTAAATCCATGGCTACAGAACCCTTCTTTTAAATTATTAAGGTACAAGTGTTAATAATTTCTTCCCAGCAACAGTCCTCTTCCCCTTATCCCCCAAATAACGGGTCTGTATTTACAAAAACGGCACTGTATTTCCAAATAACGGCACCGTTTTTTAAATAACCACCGTTTTTTTAAATAACGGCACTGTATTTTCAAATAAGCCCGTTTTTTCAATAACGGCACTGTATTTTCTAATAAGGACTGTATTTTTTAACGGTACTGTATTTTCAAATAACGGCACCGTTTTTCCAAAACGCACTGTTTTTCAAATAACGGCACTGTATTTCCAAATAACGGCACCGTTTTTAAAATAACGGCACTGTATTTTCAAATAACGGCACCGTTTTTACAATAACGGCACGTTTTTCTAATAACGGCACTGTATTTTCAAATAACGGCACCCCTTTTTTAATAACGCCTTTTATTTTCAAATAACGGCACCGTTTTCCAATAACGGCACTGTATTTCCAAATAACGGCGCGTTTTTCCAAATAACGGCACTGTATTTTAATAACTGCACTGTTTTAAATAACGGCACTGTATTTTCAAATAACAGCCCTGTTTTTTAATAACGGCACTGTTTTCCAAATAACGGCGCTGTTTTTCTAATAATGAAACTTTTTTTAAATAACTGTATTTTTATTAACCAAGGATCCCTTTTTTCCCCCAAGTAGCCTCCTAATTTCGTGTTATCGTAATGACTGGTTGATGTACAATGACTACAGAGTTAACAGAAGTTTATATTTATTAGTTAATATTTTAATTTAGATGCGTGTTTTTAAAGACTGGTTGATGAACAATAACTGCAGAGTATGGAAGGTATGTATTTATAAGTTAATATTCTTATATAAAAAGTTAGTATTACTAAAGAGTTTGTACTGTGCAGACATGCGAAGTTTAAAAAAATCAAAAAGAAGATTACTGCTCGAAGAGGCAAAGGTATTCCTTTTATGACTGCTTTTCATAAAGCGAGGGATGCACTGTAAGGAAAAACAGAGGACCTCACATCAGCTGCTGAAGTAGCTTTAAAAGCATTTACTGGTGTGGAAAAAGTTCATCCTACAGGCATTGTGCCCCTCCCCAAAATCGGAGGTTTCCTACCATTTTTAATCCACTTTTTGCCGGTTTAAGCGCAATTGGCGCCCCTTAGCGGAGGAACTGGGGGTAATAAATGCAGTGAACAATCTAGGAATGCTGGCCAAGTTGAAGGAGTCTCAAGACATAACGAAACAATGGAATCCATAGCTCTTGGGAAAACTGGAAACGGTTTTATTTAGGACCTTACAAGGGTGGTCTTTTGGTCTATATTTGAAGCCTTATAAATACATATAAATCAGAATATATCTTCAGTCTTAACTGAGCCATCATGCATACCTTTAGTTTGAGTGGTACCAGTTCTTTTAAAAGCTAATTATACTCCCCTCTTGATCTGAGAGATGAAACTAGATATGAACTTGGTCTGATTAGTTTAAAACTTTTAATGCTATTCCCAATATTGATAAAACCAATAATAAATTTTATGTTGGTGATATTACTTTGAAATCCCCACTGGATCGTACGAAATAACTGCAATAAATGATTATCACAGCAAGCAATTCGTGACAAAAATGAAAGCAACAAGAAATTTAATTGTACCCAAGTCTAAAAGGGCAAAAGTAAATACGCTCAAGTGTGAGCTTGAAAGTTCCCAACAGTTGACTTTACTAAAAAAATTCTATTGGAAAGTTGTTAGGTTTCATAATATTTTGCTACAGCCCAATATTAAAATTATCTCAAACCCCTTAAATATTTTAAAAATTAATGTGATTAAAATCGAGGTTAATATTGTTACGGGGCTTATCACAATAATAAACTTGTTCATACAATACATGAATTTTCACCATCAGTACCGGCTGGTTTTAAAATAATAGAAATTCCTCGAAATGTATTTATATGCCGGATCTACAAGAGTTATAACAACATTGTATTGAAACTGATCGATCAAGACGGGGAATTGGTTGACTTTAGAGGAGAAATTATTACTGTAAAATCATTTAAGAAAATCTATATAAGGCAAACGTTTTGTGTCGGGTTTATCAGTATATTACAAACTGCTGTACAGAGCAGACGTAGTATGGTTATTAAATATAACTCCAAGAAAATTTCTGATTTTGAACAATTGTTAAAAACTAAAAAGAGCCTAACAGCAGAAAATAAAAATTTCTTGAATCTCTAGGCCTAATTGTAAAGAATTCTCAAAATGAGTATTTTAAATGTGACGGACCCTCTAAACTTTGATAACTCTATTACAAAAATTGAGAGACATAGTCATTTTGCCGTACACTAACTCTTTTAAAAATAATGACGAAATTCGAATACCTGTACAGCAAACCGATATATACACTCTGCCTTGGGCGACCATATTTATCTAGAAGGAAGACTTTTAAAAGGAGTTGATGGATCAGTTTCAAACACAGCGAAACTTATAAACAACTTTTTCGGTCACCTCTTTGAAGAAATTCGTCTTGAAATTGGTGGAAAGGTTATTGACTCGATTAGATATCCTGGAATAGCAGCAACCATGAAAGGATATATTTCTTACAATGTTAACGAATTAAATAAATATAAAAATGCTGGTTGGAGTATTGATGATGAATTTACTTGCGATATCGTTGCCCGACCACTGGAAGTTTTAATGTTTGTGTGCCTAAGAACCCTACTAGGATTTGCTGAAGACTTTCAAAAATACTCATAAATGTTAAGCACGAATTGGTGTTAGAAGAAGCCTTCTGCATTAATGCTATTATTAATACGGCTGAAGCAGAAAATGTAGTAGTTACTATTGATAAGATTGTTTGGAGGCTACCACATATTACAGTATCTGATGTCGAACGGATAGAGCTTTTAAAACTTATTGAAAATGGAACCGAATTGGATATCGGTTTTAGAAGCTGGGAACTCACAGAACATCCATCAGTACCAACTGGAAAACAACTTACCTGGAATATAAAGACTTCGGTGCAGGTGGAAAGACCCAGATGGATAATTTTTGGGTTTTCAAACAGCCCGAAAGGATAAATTCAACAAAAACAGTAGCTTATTTGATCATTGTAATGTATCAAATGTAAAGCTTTATTTAAATTCGGAATTTTATCCGTATGATAATTTAAATTTGGAATTTCAAGAGGACTAATAGCTACTCTTTTGAAATGTATTCCGAATTTCAAAGAGGCTACTACGAGAAAGAAAACGAACCACTTTTTACTCCCAAAAACTTTAGAAAGTATGCCTCTAATTGTAATTGATTGTTCAAGACAGAATGAAATATTAAATTCTGGTATTATTGATGTAAGACTAGAGATTGAAACAAAAGAAAACTTTCCCGCTAACACAGTGCCTACTGTTTAATTATTCATGATAAACTTGTTAGATATTCACCATTAATAGGATCTGTAAGAAGATTTAATAAATATATTTTTCCTTACATAGAGATAATTGTAATTTTAGGTTAAGTATAGCTAGTAGAACGTAGTATTGTAATTTTATGTAATGTTAGTAGCAAATTAAATGTAGCCTATTTTTGATTCACCCTGTATATGTGGTTTAAATAAATTAATTTAATATATACAATGTGTTTTATTATTTAATATTCAAAAATTGTAAGATTAATATAATAATAAGGCTCTTCACCCCACGCCTAAGCCCCAGGCCTACACCCTGGGCCCGGTGCTTAAGCGCAGGGGGGCCCCTCCCCACATGTTAGGTTAGACATTTGACAAGTGACATTTGATCACCGCCATTATTTTAGTGCATGCGTAAGACCCTAAGATACGTCTCATCCACGTAAGCAGGTTCTAAGTCACGTGGTTCGCGAAATATGACAGGTGACAGGTGGCATTTGACAGCTGACAGGCGTCATTATTTTAGTACCTGTATAGGACGCTAAAATAACCATATTAGACCTACGTGTAAGACTAATGTTAAAGCATGAAGCCCACAATGATCAATTTACTATAGGGTTACCGTCCTAATCGCTAATTGATGAATTTCGACGATTTTTAAACAGCTTTAGCCCCTTTATGGTTAAAGATGGCGTCATGCGGTTTTCGCTATTCGATAGGTACGACGTTTCGCTAATTTTAAACAATTTAAACCGCTCGTCTTAGACTCATCATCAGGGTTAAATAACGATTTTAGTCGATAGCGCCCGAACGGTATAACTTAAAATTTTCGAGTTTGCGCAAATCAATATTAGGTCTTAGCACAAGTATCCTACGTGTAACGGCCATTTTCCAAGTCACGTGGTTTTTGACATATGACAGGTGACAGGTGGCAGATGACATTTGACAGGTGACATTTGACATTTGACTGATAGTATTGACCACGCCCTAAATAACGCGTCACAAAGATTCCTAAATATTTAATTACGTCGAGATATTAAGAATAAGCTCCTCCGGAGGACGGAGGGGGCGTGAAACGCCCCTACTTTCCTACTTTACCCACTTTATATATATATATATATATATATATATATATATATATATATATATATATATATATATATATATATATATATATATATATATATATATATATATATATATATATATATATATATATATATATATATATATATATATATATATATATATATATATATATATATATATATATACCATAATTTTTTAAGCCATTACTGGAAGTTTTCCTTCCAGTTTTATACTTTTTATTAAGACCTACAACTTTTATACAGGAATTTTTTTTTATTTTGCGACATTTTCTGTATATTTTAGGGGAAGACAAATTTAAAAATCCGAATACAAATTGTGGATTTGTAGCGTTTATGAGTAGACGAGATGCCGAACGTGCCTTAAGTCATATGAAACATCGTACAGATATGCGAGTAGGTTGGGGAAAATCTGTAGATTTACCAACTCATCCAATATATATTCCTGAAAAGCTGCTTCGTTTATATTTACCACCACCACAGACTGGTTTACCTTTTAATGCTCAACCTAGGAAAAACATTGATATGAACGAAGGTGTGTATTTTTTATAATATTACTGTAGGTCATAATTACATGATTTAGAAAATTATTTTAAGTTTACACAAAATAATTTGAACAATAGTGGGAAAAATGCAGTTAGGTTGATCTCTGCTGAATATAATTATGAATTATGTATTATTTATATGTATTTTTAGTGCTTTTTTGTATGTTTTAACGAAAATAATTCTTCTAACAGAAATTATTAATTCGTTACAGAAAAGTTGAGCATTTGTTCTCCTGCTATGCGTACGCTAGGTTAAAATGGTACCTTTAGCAATCAATTAATTGCAGTCTATCGGAGTCTTTATTATATTAAAAATTTATTTAATGGAGACGTGTTACATTGGGTTATCAACAGATACGGAATGTCATTTAGCGACATATTCTGAAAACAAAATTGTACATAAGTTAAGTGAATTGGGTTAAGAAAATATTCTCCTCCCTAGTTTGTTTTATAGTTCCCTTAAATTTTTAAGGGTATACAATTAGGTGGGCTTTAGATTTAGAACAAGTGTATCAAAAAATATGAAAAACTTACTTAATCTAAATCTAAAAAAAAATTATTCATCGTAATAACCGCAGGTTTTCGCGATTTTTAACTATGTTTAGTGTTTTACCGCAATTTATTTGAAATTTCGAGGGTGTACGAGTAAAACGGACCTCAAATCATGAGATCGAACTCTGTAAGAACAACACCGATACGTCACGGTCTCATATGGCAAACTGATATAAACCCGAGACGTATCGGTGTTGTTCTAACAGCGTTCGATCTGTACCTTTAGCGTGTTAAAATACATGAAAGTAGGTGGTTCTAATTAAAAGAAAAATTATTTGGCTTTTTCCCAGAATAAAGATATTTATATACAGGGTGGCCCACCCCATTCGCCTCGGTTTTTCTACGAGAAATGAAACGAGTTGGGCAAAAACTTTTAGCACGGTCATATGTGGGTCCATGAGGAGCATATTTCAAAATTATTTTGAAATATACAGGGTGACCCAAAAAGATAGTACATATATCCCTTCTGTTTTTTATGCAAAAGGCGTTTTTATATTTAACGTATCCTTTATCTTAAAAATGCAACACCCTGTATTGTAAATGAAAAAACTTTTTATTAAGGATTACGTAGATTCGCTAAAAACACAAGTTTAAATTTTTAAAAATAAGATGTATTTTAAGCAAAATGCAGGCAAAATAATAACTCCAGTTTATTGCCATTTCTAAAATATTAAAGCATTCTTAAAAATGAGGATCGAAATATAGTAGAAGGCACACCTGTCCTAATTGTTGAGACGAAATATGGTAAATTGCCCTTGTTTCTTAGCAAATGTATGTGACTTAATTTTTTATGACAACCGATTATTTAACAGACATAACTTTTACTACTACAGTGACGAAAATTCTAATATTTTTGGAACCCTTGATCACCTCACACATGGTCTGTTAAGGTGTGGGGTGGAATAATTGGAACACGAGTAGTTTTATTTTACCATAAAGTCTGATACATTTGCTAAGAAACAAGGGCAATTTACTATATTTCGTTTTAACAATTAGGACAAGTGTGGCTTCTACTATATTTCGATCCTCATTTTTAAGAATGCTTTAATATTTTAGAAATGACAATAAATTGGAGTTATTACTTTTGCCTGCATTTTACTTGAGATACATCTTATTTTTTAAAAATAAAACTTGTGCTTTTAGCAAATTTACGTGATCCTTAATAAAAAAAAAATTAAGAACAATATAGGGTGTTCCATTTTTAAGATAAAGGATCCGTCAAATATAAAAACGCCTTTTGCATAAAAAGCAGAAGAGATAGGTATAGGAAACCCTAATATGGTTTTAACGGGTATTTAGTTTCGCCTCAAAATAGGTCACTAAATACTTTAAACTTAAAGAAGTTATTTAATAAAATGTGTGTCCAAACTTTGAGGCAATTTTTTTCAACACTCTGTATAATATTAAGGTAAAACGTTGATGTGATAGTTAACTTAAACCTTGAGCTAAGCAATAAATTTAATTACGAGCAGCTCGTTATATGTTACAGGGTGTAAACAATTTTTAAATTATGGTCTGTATTTTTTAATTCCTCTAAATTTCTCAGAAACGGTCAATTTTAGGTATAGGAAATATAACAATAACTCACCTTCATTTGATCTATAGTATCTAAAAATATAAAAAAATATGGGGTGTTCCATAAGAAAAAATATAACTTTGATATGTACTTTCTTTTTGGGTCACCCTGTATATTTAAAAATAATTTTGAAATATACTCCTCATGGACCCACATATAACCGTGCTAAAAGTTTTTGCCCAACTCGTTTCATTTCTCGTAGAAAAACCGAGGCGAATGGGGTGGGCCACCCTGTATATATATATATATATATATATATATATATATATATATATATATATATATATATATATATATATATATATATATATATATATATATAGATATATATATATATATATATATATATATATATATATATATATATATATATATATATATATATATATATATATATATATATATATATATATATAGATATATATATATATTTTTTTTTTTTTTTTTAATTATATATAGTTTTTTATAGATTATTATGAAGAGCTAGTCTGCTCTCGCAACAATAGTAACAAAAAAACATGAAAAGATTTAATTCTTTATAAAAATTGATTTGTTTTTAAGTACTATAATAAAATTATTTTTTTTAAAATT